>APFE030214077.1:30347-60130 GCA_000404065.3 Pinus taeda | reverse complement strand
CCTGTCTTCATTTATTTCCATGGCAATCCTCTCTTCAAAGGTCAATTCTTCCATTGGTGGCTTTTGTTCTCTTTCGCTCTGAAGTGCCTTCCTAAGACCCATTGTCCTTGGTCTCTTCATTGCCACATGTCCTTCATGCTTCTCAGTTTCCTCATGGTCCATCACTGCCTTGTCTTTCATCTCTTATTTCTTGGCTTTACATTTCTCTTTCTCCACGACTAGTTGTTTTTCCTTAAGTTGATTGTTTTCTTGCTCAAGGAATGAAATGATGAATTTGGCCCTTTCAAAGTTGTCCTTGAGTTCCATGATCTGAGAATCCTTCTCTTTGATGACTTGTTGTAGGTTTTGATTCTCATTAGGTGCCTCTAAGTCAACTAGGTCAAACTCATTCTCAATGGGCTCCTCATCATGCAAAGAAGCCTCATGATGTGATGGTGATCCCTGTTCTGCTGATGTAGTAGGCTTGGCCCCTTCCTCAATTTGAGGAGAAAACACAAGGCTTTTGCCTCTCTGATGTGTCTAGGTCACCTCAGGCCTAGGTGCCTTGGAAACATCATCATGTTTGCTTGATGACCACACCTCCATGGGTTGTACTAACATCATGGTTTGGTGCTGGCTTATTGAAGTGGTTATATGCGTTTTCAAGGTTGCCTCAATGAAGGTGTCCCATGTCATGTTCTTCTCTTTCAACTGATGGAGTACTATAACCTTTATCAGGCTATGGTGAAATAGGCTGGGATAATGTAATTTTCCTTTCAATTGTGCCCTTTCAAACATTTTGGTTAGGCTCTTATACAAGTAGCTGGACAAATTTAGAGACTTGGTAGTTGTAAAGTGCATGAGCAGTCTTATGTGGTATTGATATAACCTAGAAAATCTGCCCTCGCATGTGAATAACTTCATGACAACCTTCACCAATGGTGCATATCTCTCCAACAAGTATTTGACAGGAAAACATGTGAGTGATCTCCTTTGTATTGTGATTTCAAGTAGGGTTTGTACTCTTCTAGGTCTAGGCTCATGCCTTTGAATCAGCTTTCACCATGGTTTGGTATGCCTGTAGCTTGAGAGATGTCATCCATTGAAAATATGAAATCAGTCCCTACAATGGTGATGTTGTCTTCCTTCAAGGTGAGGGAAAATATACCTGTGAGATGCTCATGGTAACCAGCCACTTCCTGCACTCTTTGAAAAAACTCTAAACAATTGATATCTTCAAGGCATTTCATGAAAAATGGGGAGGAGGTGGTTTCATTGCAATTATAGGGCTCAAACCTCAGTATATTTTCCCCCTTTTTGTACTTCCTCTTCTCTCATGGTGATGAGTCAGGATCCATACTTCAAACCCTAGGTGAAAGGCAAGCAAAAGCAGTGAAATTTGCTGCAGTGAGGAAATGAGGTGGTATGATGGACTTAGGAGTTGCCGAAATTTGTAAGGAAATTTAGGAGGGTAGGGGATGATGTTAATGAGTAGGGGAAAAAGGAATTTTTGGAAATGAGTGAGGGGAGGGGGTGGAAAAGGCCAAAACACAGGCCTATACTAGAAAGAGATAGGGTAGATTAGGGTTTAGAGGAAAGTGATAGAAAATGAGGGGATAAGGATTTGTGATGGATGGAAATGATGTATTAGCTACAAATAGAGGTGTAGGGACAATGAATCTAGGGTTTTGGGCAGCAACTCATCATTTGAGGATCAAAACCATGAAAATCATGTAAACCCTAGAAGAAGAAGTATTTGATCATTTTTTTGACATATGAGGCAAAGGAGGGCATGAAAATGATTAAACTTACTTGTTATTGATCATGGAGGATGAAATGACTAAAGAGGATATTTGAAAAATGAATTTTGGTGGTCAAACAACAATTTTGGACAACTCTTCCCCATGCGCAGTGAAGCCTTCCTGTGTGCAACGTGTTGTCCAGGTGTGCAGCGAAGGCTCTTTGTGCGCAGCAAGAATCAATTTTTGCTAGTGAGGGCTATGGAATCACAATTTTTTGCAAAGGAGAGGGAGGAGATTCATGCTAGGATGGTAGAAAAGTGAAAATGAGTGTGAATGAGCTCCTCCATGTGCTTTTATATTTTTCTTTTGGTGTCTAAGTGATTAATGAGGTAGGATGGCCCACCTCACCAATTCACTTTCTTTTTTAGTTTTGTAGGCTTAGGACCTATTCTTGTAGCTTTAGAACCTTAGGAAAATTATTACATCTAAAAACTTAAATTACATTTGAAATCAAGTGTTATTGAACAAATTTACCTATTGCTACTCCTCATTTGCCAGATTTATACATGAAATGACTGGTTTTGTGACCTTAACCCTAATGACCTAATGGTGACACTGAGCTAAACGGAGACCATGATGATGTGACTGAAGTGATATTAGTGATGTTTTCATGATGGTAGACTCAATTGAGTGATGAAAGTGACTGGCATATGAAATTCTTGAGAGAGTGGAAATAGCCCTAGACACACTAGCCAATGACCAAATTTTTATTTGAAGACTCACTGAAATTAAAAAAAATTGACTTCACACACTAACAACACCTTGTAAGAGCATATTTGATTACTGGTGACAGACTGCACTGACTGACACTAACACCCTCACAGATAACCTTGCTTTTTTTGCGACTTGGGAACCCAACCAACTCATTAGCAAAACAATATTGTGCCCAACCCAAAGTCTCCCTTTCTATGAAATTGCTTTTTCCATGCCTTATCACAACCATAGGCTTGCCTCCTACAAGTCCTATTCTAAACTTCTCCTAAACCACTTCATCCTTGGGACACCTGGAATTCACTGACACTCCTTGGCACACACTCTTATTTTTTCATTTCCAAGCATTTTGACCTAGTTCTCCCTTGTGTTCCCCTGACTCTCCCTAACACTCCTCACCATCCATTAACACTCTCTGCCATGTGTTAGCACACCTTTTCATTCCTTGGCATGCCCTGACACTCCTTAGCTATCATGCCCTCACAACTACCCTTACTTTTTTTTAGACTTGGTCGTAACCCAACCAAGTCCTGCCCTGACTACAACAACTTAACCAAGTTATAGTTACTACAACTAGATTATGCCTTGTTCACCTAAGAGCTGCCTATAACACATCTTAGGGTACTCATGTCTAATCTCAACTCATCCCACTTAACAAGTTACCAATTCAAGGCTCACGTACAACCATGGCCATAAAACAACTAAGAAACACAATTTACATCTTGACATGCCATAGCACATGGCACGTCTAACAATCCCTTAGCCTTATGTGGCATATGTTAGAATCCCCTACATTTCTTGTCATGCTTTGCACTCCCTAGCACACCCTAGCACTCTTTGACATGCCCTGGCACTTTAGCATGCCTTGGCACTGCCTAGCATATAACCTTGTCACTCCCTCCTTAGAACACTTGGAACTCGTTGACACTCCCTATCACACACTCTTATCTCTTCATTTCCATGCATTTTGAACTAGTTCTCCCTTGTGTTTTTGTGGAACTCCCTAACATTCGTTGGCACGCATTGACACACCCTGGCACATGGCACATCTTGGTATGTTGCCTTGGCACTGTAGCATTCCTTGGAACTACCTAACATATCTTGTCGCTCCCTCCTTACCACACCTAGAACTTAGTAACACTCCCTGCCACACACTCTTATTCATTCATTTCAATGTATTTGAAACTAGTGATCCCTTTTGTTTCCTTGGAACTCCAAAACACTCCCTAGCACGCATTGGAACACCCTAGCATCAGGCACATCTTGGCATGTTGCCTTGGCCTTTAGCATGCCTTATCACTGCCTACCATACCTTGTTACTCCCTCAACACACATGTATCTCACTGACACTTCCTATCACAAACAGTTATTTGTTCATTTTCATGTACTAATTTGACCCAGTGCTCCCTTGTGTTTCCCTGACACTCCCTAAGACGTCCTAGCACATGTTGACACATCCTGGCACCTGGCACATCTTGGCTACATGTCGCCCTATCAATCTAGCATGACTTAGCGCAACCTAGCATACCATGTCACTCTCTCCGTAGCACACTTGGAACTTTCTGACACTCCCTGTCACACACTCTTATTCATTCATTTCCATGCATTTTGACCTAGTGCTCCCTTATATTTCTCTGGCACTCCATAACACTCCTTAGCATGCATTGGCACACTATAGAGTCCAAGAACTGCTTTATCTTGACACCATTTTTGTCCATGTTACTTCCTTTTTCCTATCACTATCATCCAAATAAATGCAATAAATATAAGGTTCTGTTAAGAAAAGCCTTCATATGTCCTCTTTTTCATATTTTGTCAATATGCCTTATTGTTTTATTAAAGTTTACATGCAGCTACAGAATTGACCTGATTCTGGAGCTAATCAACAGATCCGCAACTACTTCCATTGTTGACATGGTTCGAGTGCGCCAGCTTAGCAAAGGAGTATATGGGTAGATAGCGAATGATCCTCTCATGGATTTCTTCCTATTTACTCGAGCTAGTCCATCAAGATATTCGCACTACAACACGGTCAACCATGATAGTCAACTACAAAGATAACATGCTGGAATAGAGTCTGAGTTTCAAGAGATATTATCGATTTTATTTTTCAATAGAAAATCGACGATTAAGCGATAAGAATTGGTTTTGATAAGGATTGTCGCGAAGACCTGTAGGCTTGAATTTCTCATGTTGTTAATTAAAAACTCTATAAGAACAATGGCAACTCTATGTTAAGGGTGCTCCACCGTATGTAATTTTGAAGCATCTGTAGAAACTCTTTTCCGATTAATGCAAAGATCTTGGTTCATACATTTTATGTGTTGTTGATTAAAGCTATTGACTGCCTCGTGGAGGGCCCCTGCATGCAGATCAAGTCTTTGATTCACTACAATTAGATTTTCTTTTATTTCATAGATTTAATTTATGGATGCTCTATTTTTATATTTTTAGGATGTAGTTCAATGGAGTTTGCGACTAGGTTCACTTGATTGATCTTTGTATCAGTAATCTCATTTTCTTTATACCTAGCATAACTCAATAATCTTGTTTGCTTTACATCTAGCATAACTCAATTATCTCGTTTGCTTTATACCTAGTATAATTCAGTCATTTCGTTTCATTCATAGTTTAGTTATTTCATAGCTTAGTAATCTTGTTTCTAATTTACTTTTGCATTGAATGAAGTTACAATAGATAAGAGTGAAAACCTTTCTCAACATTTGAACTCAAGCACATTTCACCTTTTATGTTGATAAAATAGGATCTCCTTTATATCATTTTATGCTTTCATAATTAGCTTTGTTTAGTTGTAGCATAAAAATCGAAAAACAATTAATAAGTTGAAAATTAGATTAACTTAATATATTCATTGAAAAGGGTTAAGATCATTATTCAACCATTCTAAAAATCTCAACTCAATTAGAACTAACTCTAGAGATATCATTTAGAGTAATCAATTAACAAATCTTAAAAATAACGTCCTAGTATAGATAGTAACATCATTTCAATACTGATTCTAGAGTTTGACATTAATTTAGATAACAATAACATAGTCACCTTAATGACACAAACAACTTATAGCACATACAATGCACTTATATTTCATTAGTTTACCTGCCCTGGTCGATAATTTATGCTTACAATTTAAGAACATTAAATTGACTAAACACACACCTTGGTGCTCGGCACATCTGGGTATGCTTCCCTAGCACTCTAGCATGCCTTGGCAACAATGCATAACATACCTTGTCACTCCCTCCTTAGCACACCTGGAACTCACTGACTATAATGTTCCAAACTAGGAAAAATAGTGCTATGAAAAGCGGACAATAAAAATAACACCATAAAATTAAATCAAACCATCATACCATAAATCTATCTGGCATGTGTTAGCACACCTTTTCATTCCTTAGCACGCCCTGGCACTCCTTGGCTATCATGCCCTCACAACTACCCTTACATTTTTTGCAACATGGGAACCCAACAAAATCTTACCTCAACTATAACAACCACTTTACCAAGTTACAATTACTATAACTATAATTTCAACTTATCCAACTTAACAAGTTACGAAGACAAGGCTCACATCCAACCGTGGTCGTAAAATTAAACAACTAAGCAACAAATTTTACATCTTGACATGCCATAACATCTGGCACGCCTAATGATCCCTTGGCACTATGTAGCATGTGTTAGCATCCCCTACATTTCTTGGCATGCTTTGGCACTCCCTAACACTCCCTGACACTTAACACACCTTGTACTCGCTAGCTAACACTCTTTGTCACACTCTTATTCATTCATTTCCATGCATTTGAAACTATTGCTCCCTTGTGTTTCCCTGGAACTTGGCCCTAACACTCCCTAGCATGTGTTGGAGCCACACCCAAAGTCTTCCTTTGTCTGAAATTGATTTTGTCTATCCCCTTATCGCAATTGTAGGCCTTCCTCCTACAAGTCCTATTCTAAAATTCTCCCAACACAATTCGTCCTTGGGACACTTGGAATTTACTAACACTCCATGACACATAATCTTATTTGTTCATTTCCATGAATTTTGACCTATTTCTCCCTTGTGGCACCCTGACACTCCCCAACACTCCTCGACATGCATTTACATTGTCTATCATTTGTTAGTACACCTTTTCATTCCTTAGCACGCCATGACACTACTTAGTTATCATGCCATCACAACTAGCCTTACTTTTTTTGCAACTTGGGAACCCAACCAAACCCTGCATCGTCTACAACAACTTGACCAAGTTACAGTTACTACAACTAGACTATTCCTTGTTCACCTAAGAACTTCCTATAACTCATATTAGGATACTCATGTCGAATCTCAAATCATACAACTTAACAAGTTACGAAGACAAGGCTCACATCCAACCGAGGTCGTAAAACAACTAAACAACATAGTTTACATCTTGACATTCCATAACACCAGGAACATCTAACAATCACTTGGCACTATGCGGCACATCTTAGCATTCCCTACATTCCTTGGCATGCTTTGGCACTCCCTAGCACATCCTATCACACCTTGACACCTAACACACCTAGAACTGGTTGACACTCCCCATCACACTCTTATTCATTCATTTCCATGCATTTGAAACTAGTGCTCCCTTTTGTTTCCCTAGCACTTGGCTCTAACACAACCTAAAATGCATTGGCGCCACACCCTGACACTTGGCACATCTTGGCATGTCTTAGCCCTTGGCATGTCTTGGCATGCCTAACATGCCTTGGAATTGTATAGCATGTGTTAGTACTTCCAGGCATTCCCTGGAACACCTTGGTAGTCCCTAGTTGTCATGTCCTCATAGATAGCATTTTTTTTCGACTTGGGAACTCAACCAAGTCATTGAAAAATAATGTTGTGCCCAACCCAAAGTATTCATTTCTATAACAATACTTTGCCCATGCCTTATCACAACCATAAGCTTGCCTCTTGCAAGTTCTATTATGAGCTTCTCCTAAAACACTTCATCCTTGGGATGCCTAGAATTCACTGACAAACGTTGGCACACACTCTTATTCATTCATTTCCAAGCATTTTTACCTAGTTATACTTTGTGTCCCCCTAGCACTACCTAGCACTCCTCAACATGCATTGGCACTCTCCAACATGTGTTAGTATGCCTTTTCATTCCTTGGCATGCCCTGACACTCCTTAGCTATCATACCCTCACAAATAACCTTACTTTTTTTTAGACGTGGGAACCCAACCAAGTCCTATCTCGACTACAAGAACTTGACCAAGTTACAGTTACTACAACTACTCTATGCCTTATTCACCTGAGAACTGCCTATAACTCATCTTAGGCTACTTATGTCCAATCTCAACTCATCCCACCTAACAATTTACCAAGTCAAGGATTACGTCCAACTGTGGCCATAAAACAACTAAGCAACATAGTTTACATCTTGACATGCCATAACACCTGACACGTCTAACAATCCATTGGAACTATGTGGCACGTGTTAGCATCCCTTGCATTCCTTGCCATGATTTGGAACTCCCTAACACAGCCTAGCACTCCTTGACATGCCTTGGCACTCTAGCATTCCTTGGTTGAAATTACTTTTTCCAACCCCTTATCGTAACCATAGGCTTGCCTCCTACAAGTCCTATTTTGACCTTGTCTTAACACACTTTACCCTTGAGACACCTAGAATTCGTTGACACTCCTTAGCACTCTTATTCGTTCATTTCCATGCATTTTGATGTAGTACTCCCTTCTGATGTTTTGGCACTCCCTAACACTCCTCAATATGCATTAACACTATTCGACATGTGTTAGCATGACTTTTCATTCCTTTTCATGCCCTCACAACTACCCTTACTTTTTTTGGGACTTGGGAACCCAACCAATTCTTGCCTCGACTACAACAAATTGACCAAGTTATGGTTACTACAACTATATTGTGTTGTGTTCACCTAAGAACTTATTATAACTCATCTTAGGCTACTCATGTCAAATTCCAACTTATCCCACTTAACAAGTTACAAGTTTCTAAGTCAAGGCTCACATCCAATAGTGGTCATAAAACAACTAAGCAACATAGCATGTTGACATGCCATAAAAATTGGTACATCTAACAATCCCTTGGCACTATGTGGCACATGTTAGCAGCCCTTGCATTCCTTGGCATGCTTTGGCACTCCCTCACACACACTACAACTCCCTGACATGCCCTGACACTTTAGCATGCCTTGGCACTATCTAGAATATAACCTCATCAATACCTCCTTAACACACTTGAAACTCACTCACACTCCCTATCACACACTCTTATTCATTCATTTCCATGCATTTTGAACTAGTTCTCCCTTGTGTTTCCATGGCACTCGCTAACACTCCTTGGAACACATTGACACACCCTAGCACCTGGCACATCTGGGAATGTCTCCCTAACACTCTAGCATTCCTTGGCACTACCTAGCATACCTTGTCACTCCCTCATTAGCACACATAGAACTCACTGATACTCCCTATAACACACTCTTATTCATTCATTTCCATACATTTGAAACTAGTGCTCCCTTGTGTTTCCCTAGCACTCCCTAACACTCCCTAGTATGCATTGGCACACGCTAATGCTTGGCACATCTTGGCATGTTGCCTTAGCCTCTAGCATGCATTATCACTACCTAGCATACCTTGCCACTCCCTCCTTAGCACACTTGGAACTCACAGACACTTCATGTCACAAACCCTTATTCATTAATTTCCATGCATTAATTTGACCTAGTGGTCCCTTGTGTTTTCCCTACACCCCCTAACACTTCCTAGCACGCGTTGGCATACCGTGGCACCTCATACATCTTGGCCGCATGCTTCCCTGGCACTCTAGTATGCCTTAGCACTGAATAATAAACTTTCTAAAGTCTTGGTGAATCTTTTAGTAAGTTATAAAACATTGTGAAGTCTTGGTGATTTTTTTCATAAAGTATAAAACCATATATGATAATAGGAAAACATATTCATTAAAATGTAATATATCAACTTACATGTTTGGAAAAAAAACTTAATTTGTTCTTCCTAAGGTGGGCCAACTGTTTCTTTTGATTTAATTATAGTAAACATGTTATCAAACATGTTTGTATAGGTTTGGGATTCGAACATGGGTCTCAACTATAACTATACCAGAGTTGAACATGCATCTCAATCATGAGACCTTTTTGAGATTTGACCTCACCCATCATCATAGCCAAAATATTTGTGTTTTGGGTACTTCTCCACAACATTTTATAAAATAAAATTAAACAAGTATTTTTTTACAATGAATATTGACTCTTCTAAAACGCAATTTCAAAGGGACTTGGAAAAGGCATAATTAAAAAATAAAAGATTGACAATTTCTTAATCTTTTGTGCAAAGAACACATACATTTGGGCCATGAAAACTTTTTTGCAATAGGCAGTCCAAAGTTTGAATATGGTTCTCTAAGGAAATCCACATAAACCATTTTAGTTTAGGGGAAATAGGCCAATACCATAATTTTGAATGCCGCCAACTAACCCTTTGCAAAGGGTAGCTTTCTGATATAGCACAATAGGCATGGCAATTTGTGACATGCTCATACGAGGAGTTGTAGGCCCATTCAAAAGAATCATCCTCCTTAGATAGTGTAATACCATTGAAAATGAGGGATTTGGTGAAACTATCCCACTCCAGAACAAAAGAACCCCGTAGGCCCAAATCATGGGCGCTTTTCCATCTACCAGCTGTGAACAACTCCAAAGGGAACGCATAAACCCGATGAAGTCTAGTAACACCTTGAGAAAAAATATGGTTGGAAAGCTTAGGGGAACATCTATGAGAGCACAAAAACACCTACTTCTCTAGAAGCACCTATAATACTTTTGTGGGTTTGACTAATCACTCTTTGGTCAGTGTCTGCACACTAGCCTAGATTCTAAATTAGTGATGTCCTTACAATCATAATCAACTAGGTGTATTTGGTCTTAAAAACTATGCAAAGATAGATGTCCCCTTTATGGCCAGGTTCCACCAAAATGTATTCTCGTACCTAACCTAGTACATCCATTTATTTCATAACAAGACTACCCTGCAAGCCACCAAATGCCAATCATATCCATGAGGTCAGCAACAATTTTTGGTTCAAGATATAACTAAATTGGAACAAACTTAACTCTAGAGCCTATGTTATTTTTCAACCCCTAATATTTATGGACAAAGAGATATCAATTTTCTAAAGCACACGGGAGCCAAACTATCACCTTTTCCATGTTGACTCCCTATATTGAATATCATAAAAAAATATCCATAAATTATTTATCCTTACTAAACCAAACATTTAGTTGAAAATAATCATTCATCATGTTACTACTTAAATGCACTTTTTAACCACACAAAACTTATTTTAATTTCACCATAATTCACCTTTAATATCACAAGCAAAATCCCCTCCAATAATGTTTAGTGACATAGAAACCCAACAATTTTCATACGATTAATAATTATTTATAATTGGAAATACTTCCCTATTAACCAAAAACTTACACATTTCATTTAATTCCCCTTTAAAAACCCATATGTATTTCATTTAAGTTCAAGATTTCCTGCGATATTTGTCTTTCAAATATAAAAAATGTCCATTTCCCTCGTTTATTTCCGTCACGTTGCAAGGTGTGTATCCATGGAAGGGCGAAGGAAAGGCGCAACCATGTTGTCGTAGATATGATCTTATGCATATAGTTGAATTCAAGGGATTGGATTTTCGGTTCCTCCAATCATGGTGATTTCATTCTACAGAGGGAAGAGGGAATTTTCACAAGGTTCCCACATTCTTGGGCGATGGCCCAGCCCCAAGCCCTCCATCTCTCTTTGCCACTTCAAAATACTTCTAAATACTTCTAGACAAGCACAGCTAAGCGTTCAACAGGCTATATGTTCAGGATTTCATGGAGGAAGATGAAGCTGAAGGCATGGGCGATAATGGATTCACCAAAGAAGATGACAGGTGCCTTTCCAATTCTAATATTAGCGAAGAAGCAGATAACAAAGAAATAATACATTAATTATGACAAGGAAATCAAATGTCTTAAGATCATATGTGGTCACTAGCCAGATGCTCTAGCACAGATGGATTGTGATGATCCAGTCATCCCTAAAATTTCTAGAGACCCAAAAAGGGCGTCAGATTTTCTTGGACCCATGTTCCTAAGAGTCCCAAAGCAAAGAAATTGGATCCCGAGGAAATGGACGTGGAATCAGATGAGCAAGATTAAGGCTCTGTGCTAGAGTAGAAGCTTCCAGAGGCTACTAAACCAACTCAAGAGGTAGCTAACTACATTTTACTTTTATTGTTTACTTACCTTGGATGTCCCAAGTTGATCAATTAGGCTTCATAGCATTTTCATTGGCTCACTATTTTAACTGTTTCTTTGTTTTCAGTCCTTCTTTCCTTGCCTTTTTTCATAATTGTAATTCCTTGCTGCCCTATTAAAATTTTATGGTTACCAATAGAGTTTATTTTTTCTTTTGGTGTCATTAATATAGGATGTTGTAAACACATCTTTCTTTTCAGATGTAAACTTTATTTTAGTATGAAACAAGTGGAAAACAAGTAATAAAATGTTTTGTGCCCTAAACTTTGTGCATTGCTTGGCTTGACCTTTTAGGCATAGGAAAATTAGATAAAGGATTAAATTGACTATAGTTGATGTTGTTTTTGTGATTGATGATGTCAAGTTGAATGGAATGTATAGATTGAAAGATGGCATCATATATCAAATGACAATGGGATCTCAAAAGCTAAAAGAAAAGTTGTTAGACTCAACCTAGAAAGTGGAGAAATCAGGCAAGAGTGCAAGAGTTTGACCAAGATTCAATTAAAGCTATGCAAAACTATGTTAATAGTGAATTCACTAGGGTTTTTTCTCCCAATGTAGGATCACGCTTGGGATAGAATCACTACATGAGAGTTCTTAGGAATCCATTCTTGAAATTCTCTTAACTTGCTTGTACTCACACTATAGAGAATTCCAGGATGATGTTCCTTCCATGGAGCACTCTTTTATGCTCCATAGACATAAAATGACCCCACAATTAAGTTCTTGCCTAGCCATCTCGGTCAAATCTTTGTCATATTCACCCAAAACAACATGCTTGCCCTAAGGGCCTCGATCAATAATTTTTTTTGAGACTTATGAGTTGCTTGTATAACACTAAGCACACCTCTTCTATGCTACCACATTTGGCATACAGGTCAATAAGAGAATTCTCCACAAAGATATTTGAGTCTAGCCTAAATTTAATGATGATTATATGGAACTGCATCCTAAACTAGCGCATGCTGCAAAAGCAGTGGAAATGGTGAAATTATCCACTGTGATCCCATTTTGTTGCAGCTGATTGAACAATTTTAGTGACTCCTCACAAAGACCATTGTGAGCATATTCTTGATCATGGAGAAGACCTTAACAAGATGATCCTTCAAGATAGCTAACATTTCTATATCCAACCTTCGAGCAACATAGTTGACGTTTCTATATCCAACCTCCTAGCATCAAATTGGTTAACTCTTGATAATTCACTAGTATTAACCCTATGCCAAAATAAGGGGTAACACAGGTTCCAACTCAAAGATGTTCTCTTCTTGGGAGTGCATGGGAGTCTTAGAATTTTGTCATGTATATATGATAATGGCCTCCACTTCTAGTAAAAGCACCACACAATTTTTGAATTTTACAAAGCAAAAGACAAGTCATCTATTTTTTAGAACATGGAATCAAATTTAGTGATCAAGGGATCTTATTCATGCTACACTACTGCTCAAAGGAGTTTATTCCTTTCCTACCCTATTGTAGCATGTGAAAAATGAGGGTGCTACCTAAAATCATTGATCCAATGCAACCACTTTAAACCTTCATCAATACAATGTTTTCTCCCCTTATGTTAAGTTATCATGCAAAATAATGAAACATGAAAATTCCATCGTTCATAGGCCGACTTTTCTATCACTGATGGGATGAACAAGAATTTTTGGTACCTGCAAATCAGCAGTAGCTTCAAAGTTCAAATGCATGTAAGTGTTGACATAAGCTGCTACAAGATCTGTCCATCCAAGATTGCATAGGACTGTAATAATTATTGCCCATTAACTTTGAAAATTATCCTTTGCTACCATTTGGGAGTACATAATGATGTCATGTTCTGTCCCTCATGAAATATTGGTTCCATGGGATAAGCATGCTGTTTTGGTAAGTCTGTATCAAGGAATGTGAGTGATAGACACATATCAACCATTGCGGGATTAGATTCTGCTGTCTTGGGAACATAATTTCTTTTGAAAATTTGTATCCATGCCTCTATCATGTTGAGAAATCTAGGGCATCACTAGTTAGGTGATTTCTCTACTTATGATAATTGCTTGTGATAGTCTTTTTAATTCTTGAAATCTTTTTTCTTGAGTTATTATCGTGTTATTTTCATCAAGAAAATTACCAAATCATGAACAATAAAGAGACAAGAGACAGTATATAGGCTAGTCAGCCAAGGCAAATAACCTCTCACTCTTTGAGAGGAAAACTCAAACGAAATTCTTCTTATGGAACCTTCAATTGACTAATACCAAGACCATGAAAAATACCCTTGGCACTAGAGTCCTCCCAAGACTAAGTCATTAGCCTCCTCTTCAAAGCTAGTATTCCTCTTCCTCTTCTCGGCTTCCTTTAGATTCTCAGCCTCTTATTGTAGGTTTGTAACCCTACAACATAAACCCTAGATAATTTTCACTCCTTGAATAGTCTCCTTAAGAGAGAGACTCGTTACACTTCTACTCGGCTTCTTCTAGAGAATTCTTCCACCCAAACAGGATCACCTCAATGTGACTGCAATCCTTTTACCTCCTCTTGACAACTTTGGATCTACTACCTTTCCACGTGAGTGAGTAAACTAGCCCAAAACAGTCCACAACGATCTTCACTATCCTTCCGTCTTGCTTCGCTGATGTAGAGGCTTCTTCTAGTAGGATTTGCACGCTTATATGAGAGAATCGCTTCACCAAACTGATTGCCTCCAATTGAGGCCGAGCACTGCTATATATACTTGTTTGTCCATGCCCATTAGGCCGATATGATCTCTAGGATAAGCCGCCATTACCTCTCTCGAATCATCCTTACATTGTAAGCCGACTTGAGTGAGGGCTAGTGATAAGGTCTTGGAGGGTTACTTACAAAGACAAGTATGACCCTTTACAATGTGTAAGATGCCTTCATTACATGACAATGACTCTTTTATACTTTTATGACTAGATGAAAATATCCCTGAAGGCTCTTAATGGGAGCCTTAACTAAAAATAAAATCTCTTCACAGTCTTCCTCCTTCACACTGTATCACTTCATTCCTTCTTCGCACTGTTATTAAACTGTCGCTAGGAGAGTCTCGGTCTCCTTTTCTCTTTTCTTTTGCAACCCTAGACACAATCCTCAACCTTCACTGATCTCTTCTTTTGGTCCAAGATAGCCTCTCTGTCTTCGGTCTTCTTTTATCACCATTCAATGCTTGATATAGCCCTTAACTGTAGTTGCCACTATCTTAGAACAAAATTTTATCCCTCGCTTAGATGATAGATTTAGTCTGAGAACCCTTAAGACATTTATGAACCTGTAGTCACCTTCCTTATTCACTGTAATACCCTTATCTTCTTCGCTCTGAGATTCGTATTGTTTCAGAATAGATATGTTTGAATTGCTTGACGATTATAAGGTGAGGTTACACTATATATATAGTGAATTATGCTTTCCATTTAGGCTGACATGAGATCCTGGAGATAGGCCGCCATTACCTTAAGGAGAATATTGTCCTTCTTTTAGCCGAATACAAGAGAGATAGTGCTAATGTCTTGGAGTGTAACTTTGACATGTGTAATATGACTTCATGACTTCTTAATTATATTCATAACAAGACAACAAAACCTAAATACATTAAGAAGAAGTCTTTGACTTATGAAAAACACTTCTTGCTCATGAAACCCATGATGCAAGGAATACAATAAATACATTTGTTCTTCTTTTCATGAAATCATAATTATAAGTCATTATGAAAACCTAACCTAGTTAGCCCTTTCTTCAACAAGGGAAAGACCACAGTCACTTCTAAGACCATAGTCACTTCTAGCCCTTGCTTTCTACCCAGACTTGCTCTCTACACCTGTGGTAGTCCTTTCTTAAGAGTCTGTGCTAGTATGTTGCAATTCTGGGCTGTTCTAGCCCTCATACAGACCTCGACTCTCCTTCTAATTACTGCATCATGCTTCAGAATGGCTCCACAGGCCTGCGACAACCTTGTTTGAGGACAATCCACCCATAAACAAGCCCCTCCCTGCAAATTTTGAGACTTAGAGCACATTCGAAGCTACCAGAAATCAACACTCCCTCTTAGTGAGAAATGTGCTCTAGCAATGCACCTTGCTGGAGCATCACCCTGTTCTCTAACATCTCCTTTTGCGTTGCTGATGTCTAACATCCTGTCCACCAACTACTATGAAAATGCTGCATCTATACTATTGTTGACCTTGCCACTACCAACACTGCATCCATACTGTAACTCCCTCTGAAATTCTGCATCTGTGCTGCTGTTGGCCTTGCCACTGCCAACGCTGTATCCTTCTCCAACTACTGCTGCTACTACATCAACAACGTAAAAGCATCCCAAATACTAAACTAACTGTGTTCAGTATGATGCATCTCATTGTTGGAGTCTGAATGCTACTTGTCTCTGCGCTGACCCTATGAAGCCTCTACGTTGTTGTTGAGTCTGCTATGTGCCAATTGCACTGCGGCTAACTCTGGTTTGCGCCTCTCAGTCTCCGACGCTCCTTGCCATTACAACTATCACTCCAGTACTCCTCTACACCAACTGACACTGGTCCATCCTTCTATTACTGATTTGGGCTCTCATAGTAAGGTATTGATCCAAGAGGTGGAATCCTCAAGGATCCTGCCCATCTGCAACAACTCTAAGGGTTTTTATTATTAAGCAGTAGTAATTTCTGAATACAATCTCTGGATGTCTTCCTGACAATCTAGTTATAGAGAATATCACTGACTCTTATCACTTATGGGAAATCCAAGCCCATAAGTGACCCTTTTGGTGCTCCCCCCTCCAAACCCTGAACCCCAGGGCTTGGAGTGCCTCCCAAGCTCCTCAAAAATCAACACTCCCTCTTAGCGAGGGAGGTACTTCCAAGACTTGGAAGTAACTCATCATCATCATCACTACTCGCAAAACACTCGCCCAACTCTTGGCACTCACCACTGCAGCAATCGTTGTAGCATGAATTACGCCTCTCTTAAAAGTGTCACTATCATTGGAAGCATCCTTCTTATATTTCTTCTCCTGTATTTTTTTCCAATCCCTCCATGATTCCTTCTTGGTATATGTGGAAGCACCCTTGCTCCCCACTGACTGCATGCTCTTCTTGGGCTGCAAAGTCTCCCTCTCAATCCTCAAGCTTCTACTAGAACTCAACTCCCTTGGAGCCTTTGGAACCTGAACCTTCTTCTCTGGAACTTGTACCTATACCTCTGAAGCCTGCACTTGCACCGACTCCACTTGCTTCTTCTTCCCATGATCCATAGGCTTGCCCATTAGCCTGTATAGACCATGCTATCTAATTCCAAGCATAATACATGTGGAGCTAGAACCTCTATATGTGAGTCCTAGTACAAACAATACATCCTAGACTCGCATCACCCATCCTATATCCATCCTACATGGAACAACTCCCGATCCTTGGTTCTCCTTCTGACTCTTGTCGCCTAACACCCTGTACAACTTCGAGTTCCATTCAGCTAGAGTCTCGAAAACCTCTTGTGACCCTGTCATATGTTTTGAAGCACCAATGTCCACATACCATCCATCCTCATCGATAGTACCCTGCAAGAAATGAGAGATCAAAGCAAAGTCGTCCTCCTCCAATCTCCTGGTGAGAGCATCTATCTCAGCAAAAGTGGCAACACCAATGACTTACTTCCCTTTCTTCTTCTTGTCATCTCCCTTCTTCTTCATTGGACATCTTGACGAAAAATGATCCCATCTTGCTATAGTTGAAACACTCGACTTTACTCAAGTCCTTCTTCTGCTTACCCTTCATTCGTGCTGCAAATGCCATGTCATCATCTGAAGCCCTCTTCTTCGGATGAAGATCCTCGTCTCGCAACTACTCTTGAATGAAGTTGTCCCACAACCTATTCCACTCTAGAAACCTCTCTCTAGCAATAATCCCTTTGATGAAGGGCTTCCATTCCTTTTTGAAACCTTTCAAAACCATCCTCACCATATCAGAATCTGAAATAGTCACACCAAGGAAAACAAACTCAGCTTTGACCTTAGATAGTCTCATCAGATACGAAGTCACTCCTTCACCCTGTATCATCTTGGTGGACTTCAACTTATCCTCCAATACTAGTACTCAGTTCTTGTTCTTAATCTACAACAAATTCTAAAGAGCCATCCACATCTCATGTGGAGTGTTCTTCCTGGACACTTCCAATTCCTTTGGGTTAGTTGGCTTCTTGATGGCTTTCTCAACGAAATCCCAAATATTGTTGACCTGCAAGATCAACTTGATCCTTTCCTTCCATGGACTATAGTTGGACAACCCCTCTAACCTGTCCTCATACTGGAGACCAGCTTGTAATTTCGACATTGTCACTTACTGCTAAATTTAGGATCACATGTTCTTTGTTGAAGACAAAAGCTTCAATATCTCATTAGCACAATTATTAACTCATTAGCAATCATGTGAAGCATTATCATGATGACAGTAATTGAGAGAATAACATGTATAATAAATAACGAAGACAAGCCAAGACAAGAGGACACAATAAATTGGCTCAAGCCAGGGAAAAAACCCAAGATGGGGAAAACCCTTGATCAATATTCTTATTATTATTAACCATCAAATGTTCAATGGAGAGAGAGAATAAGAGTACAATCAATGTCAAGGATGACTTGCCAAGATGATCACTAGAACCACTGACCATATGCCAAATATACTGCCCAGACAAGTTTGTAATTCTGTATTCAAATAATAGCAGGCAAGTTCTGCCCTAACCAGTAGACAACAGTATTCAAAGCAGAAAATTAATAGGCTCCAAAAGAGCTCAGACTTGATTCACTTAAAGTGGCTTCCTTTTCTGATTATGAAGAGGCAAAGACAATCCCATAATTTGAGCAGTGAAGCCTAGTCAAAGAGTTGACAAGTTCTGTGGTCGAAAATCTGCAGTTAGGGCTTGAAGATACCTTCCTTCAAGAAAATTTGACCTTATTTGGCTAAGGTTTTGAGCTGCAAACAACCCTCACCAAGGTTCCACGTGTACTGTACTTGGGATTAGGATATGCGGCCTATTTTTCTTCATAGAACAACCCTTCAGCTCCTCTATCCAAGACTCACACATTCTGTGGCCTTCCTGAAATGATTACATGGAGATTCATACTTCACCAATGGAGAAATCTCACCAATCTTCACTGCCCTAACCTGTGGCTACCATTCAACTTCAAGGTCAAACCTATGGAAAGAAAAACACACCAAAAGCATACCCAATACATGTCCTCCTAGCTCCTTCAAGTTGTGGTTATCTCACAGATATATTAGAGCCCTTTTTGTTGAGTCAAATGAGGTTGAAAGGCACCTCCTTATATACAATTTGACGGTGTTGAAGAGACGTGACCATTGGACTAGGTGAGCCGACATATAGGAGAGGCTGACCTTGATAATTTTATATGGGAGAAACAAAAATTCAAAATCACACTTTCGCTTAACCAAATTCGATGATCTTTAGGTCGATTTTTGTCCTCTCAAAAAGAGGAATTCAATTGAATGATTATCTCCATGAACTGAGTTGTCTAAAGTGGAATTTGGCCCTAGTTTCCAATTTTAACACTCCTTCTCAACTAGGGAGAATTCCACCTACCAATCCATCTACCATCATCATACCATCCTGTCATCATGTACCATCTCTGTCATCACTGTTCTGTTCTGTTCTTCTCTACTGAACCATGAAGTAATAATGAAGAAGTGATCAAGAGTAAGTCACAATACCTTACCACTCTCCATTGACAAAATTCAATCCTTGATCCCAGATCAAGTTGTTGAACACCATGCATCCTAGTCATAGGGACTACGGTAGTACACGATGCATCCATTGGTAGTGCTATGGTCCCTAACCACCTTTTCCAACTCATTGGCCAAATGAGAGGTACTTCCCATGTGTCTTGGACTACATGGGTAGGATGATGTAAGAACATTAGCAGGGAAAGAAGATATCACATCCTACTCACATCCACTCGTAGGGAAAGGAGAAACCACATCCTACAAACACATGTCATAGTCATATGTATGGAAAGGATGAACCACCTCCTACAGGCATGCAAAACACCGAGAGTAGCAAAAGGATGAACCACGTCCTACATGCATGCAAATCAACAATAGTAGGAAGGATCCTACACGTGGGGAAAGGATGAACCACATCCCACCGACATGTCAACCATAGATCATAGGGAATAAACATCCTACATGTGGGGAAAGGATGAACCACGTCCCACTGACATGTCAACAGATGCCTATAAGCATCTCTGACTGGGGTATCCATAGGAGAAGGTGAACCACTCATCCTACTCATATGCCATAGGAGAAGGTGAACCACTCATCTAATGCATATGTCATCAACAACAGGGGAAGGTGAACCACTCACCATATGGCCGCTTATAGCTCAATAAGTACAACAAGCCCCCAGAAGTTCACAGAGCTTAATTGTTCAATCTTGACCAAGGATCCCTTCATATAGGGAATAACGCCGAGCTGCTTTCTGAAAGTCAAGACTAGATCACTAGGAGCCTCATAGCTTGATCTAGCAGCATATAGATGTATATATAGTAGGAAACACTTAGCAATCCTCTACTTCTTGTATATCTTGATGAAGAAAATATTTGACTGATTTTACTCCCTCTTACTCAAGGATACCACAATCTAAACTTGTCTTTTCAGAGTGCAAAGAATCTATCTGGTAGCCTGCTCATCATTAGATCCATCCACTTTGTAGATAGTTTATTAATGCACTCAATCAAGCCATGATTTTGGTGGTGCTCTTTGTCATACTACTGGGAAGATCCAACAGACAACTCTTCAATATGTAATAATTAGTCTCTTATTCATTTTCTTCAAAGTTCAAAGGAAAATTTAAAAAAAAGCTTCATTCTTAGACATAAACATCAGTAATCAATGAGAGGATCCTATCACGGTCCTATCTTCTTGAGGTAAGAAATTAGGGAGACTTCAAACCTTTCTTCCAAGATTTGGGCTTATGCCTTTTCTTCATACTAAAGTTCAAATTCCTGGCACAGTACAACAGACCAGTGTTGCGAACATCTCGATACATTCCTGATTTTATCTTGAAATCACGATTTTTTGGCCTAGCCTATGTTTGTCATTTTTTACCAGTATTTTGATGGTATCTTGATTTTGCCGATGTTTGCCAATTTTTATTGATATTTTCCCGATTTTTACAATTTTTTGGTTTTCTAGACCCTTACTGATTTTATCCCGATGCGGATGTTCGCAACATTGCAACATACAATAGGCAATCATAAATTGTAGCAAGATATATACCAAAATAGCAAGATCCATAAATTTTCTATGCTTCAGAAGCTATGTCACAAGGTTCATCAAACTTTAACCTTGAGGTTCGAATTTTGGCAAACCTTAAAAATTTTTTGAGGTTCAGTGAACCTCATCAAACCTCATAGCCATTGACCAAGTGCATAGATCAAAACTCATAACCTCATGTACAACTTAAGCTTGCAATTTATCCTTATAGTTTCTATGTCCGTGATAACATTTTTGATGTTTAATGATGTTGATTTCTAACTCTATATATATATTATATATTATATTATTATAAGCATAATATATATTAGAGATATATATAAATATATATATATTATATATATTATATATATATTTATTATTATATATATATATACTAACCTAATGGTGAACCTCATTTGAACCTCATCATAAAATTCAAACTCAAACCGAACCTAATCATTGCCGAAGTCGAACTCAAACCTGAACCATGTGACATTGTTTGGAAGTAGAGCATATGAATTTGACCTTTCTAAAAAATCAACTCCCTCTCAATGAGAGGATTATTATCTGATAATGGTTGCACCCGAGGTCATGAATTCTTCTAAATATCGAGCTATCTACAATCTGCTAGCATTCCTGTCAATATTCTTAGGTTTTTGAGCCACAGTCATATGCAGCGTAGCAGATATAACATATCATCAGGGTTAAACTATTAGAGACATCCAAGGATACTATAGCTCCATCTTAAGCCTTCATCAATCTTCCCCTCTTCTTTAATATGGGATTTTATCATACTGCAATTGTATTAGAAAGCTTCCTAGTCTGAAAAATTATCATCATGATCCTTCTTTAACCAGGGTGAAGAAATCCTTTTATGAGATCATCCAGACAATCAGCTACTTCATGATTGCTACCAATCCATTTTATGAAGGTCCCTTTTATTTAGGCATCAAAAAATCTGGGCTTTCCAAGGATCCAATCACTGTTCCTTATGATTATAGGGGTTGCACAAAGGGACTGGTTCTCTTTTAACTGAAAAGAAAACAGGCTTTCAAGTTTGCTCATATTGAGACCTTTATTACCAAATTTTAACTGCTTCAGGACCTACTGGAGTAGCTTGCTTCAAATCTGATTATGTCAGGGTTTATTATGTAATCTTGATTTAGAGTTCTGGCCGTTTCTAGCTTTTTTCCTAACATCATCTACCATACTCTGGAATCCATATAGTCTAGAGAGAATCCAATACATACCAAGGATCAAATGTTCCACAAGCATAATTCTAAATGCCACCAATCTGATTGATGCCCAATTGCGGATAGTATCATAGGTTGACAGACTAATGTGCTACAACAAACCCTAGCATCAGCATGGTCTACTTCATTGTACCAATTTTTCAAGTACCCTCTATTCAACCTCAGTTTTGACATGTCAAAATCAATAGGTCAATAACTGTAACGACACTGTTGTATTCAATCTTGTCAATGAGACCCTTTGATGCTATACTTCTTAAAATAAGTATCATGACACTTTCAAATGTTCAAATGATGAAGCCCTAGACCCTACTGCAAGATTATGAAACTTCTTTACATTGTCTGAACACTCTACTCAGCAGTAATCAGTGTTCACTGCCTCTTAAGGTTTCTACATATCTAAGGCAACTTTTTTTTGCTGTGAAACCAACATACTATAACAAACCAGAGCCTCAAATCATGCTTATATCAATTTCGATGGCTTTCAATCTCAAGAAAACATATCCCTGCATAGTATAAATGGCAGTAAGAAAGAGACTTGTCCCAATTCAGAGCTTCAAGGGAATCTTCACAATTCAATCTCATGAACCTGAGTTCTGTGCTGATCCCTGCCACTGTGGCATTAAGCGCGCTCATTCCTACAAGAAAATAAATAGTATGGATATTCTATCTCAAAGCCATCTACCATATAAGGACCTTACACTCTCTTAGAACAAGATAACCGATATCCTTGTGACATCAGTAATTCTAGAAATCTGTCCCAAAACTTGATTTGAATGCAGTCAATGTGTACATCAAATAAGCCATGATCTTCAGATTCTCTCCCCACTTTAAAGTAAAGTTGGGGCTGTTAAGCCATCCAATTCATACACATAATGTGAGCAAACGATGTTTTGAACCCAGGTCATTATTGTGGCTACCCCCTCTCTTAACTTCTAGATGGAACCTCGACGGAGAGCTTGATCAGCCAATTTCAATATCTTGTTTTTAATTATTTGTCCATGTATTTTCACCATTCTTCATCTAGGCAAAACATTTATGCTTTTTCATGTTGATTATGTGGCTATATAATTTTCTTTCGTATTAGGCTTGATTTCTTGATCTCCGTTCAATGTACTTTATGGATCTTCTTAATTATCTTTTTCCTCCCTTAGAAGCTGAAGAATGCTTTTAGAAAATTGGCACAGACATGTCCATACCAAACATTTTTGGGTGCTCTTACGTTTTGTTCTCCTCATCTTATGGATTAGGTTCAGTTTCAGATTAAGTAGAAGCTCGTTTTTACTCGACTTATTGTTTGTTAGGTTGATATCTAACAATTATTTACCCATGTGTTCCTCAATGCTTTTCTTCCTTTCCTCATATGTTTGTAAAATTAAAGTGGGTTTTCACCCTTTAACTTCCCTTTTGAAATTTTTGGCATCCTTCCTTGCTATCTTCCAGTTGATGTATGGATTTAATGCATCTCGTTTCTCCATTGTTGGGAGATTTCTTGATTTTTTCCACATTCAAAATAAGGTCTACATTTCAAGGGAGTGTTTTTGTAGTGTACTGTCTACTTCTAAGCATGGTCAAGGAGTTTCAAATTAAGAGAAACTAGTAACCGCTCCATTTCCAGATCGATTATAGAATATTTGGCTATCCTTTTATCATTTGTAACTTCTAAAACTTTCAACAGGTTTCTTGAGTTATTGTTTGTGCTTTCAGAGACTGACACTTCATTAGGATCCCAAATAAAGTTTGGCAGGCTTACTAGAACATAGGCTACGAAGGCAGAGTTTTACAATGGATCAAAGCTTGCCTTCGAATATTATCTATCTTGCTTAAATGATCCATCAACCTCCTCTGAATACATTATCCCCTACTGTTAAATCAAGAAAAACACTATGAAGTGCTCTCAGATTAGCATGTTTACCTTTGTTTCTTCTTAGCCGCATCCTTTAACACAAGGACAAATAGAACCCACAAAATAAGACATGGGGGATGTGAAAATATATAAATTTATTTATGAAATAAAAAAATATTAAAATTATAGAAAAAATAAGACATGCAGGCATAAGGAGCTACATCAAACACATGTTGAGACACTTTATTGATTTGTTGGGACACATTTCTTACACATCAAACACATCTAAACAGATTTTTGAAATTTTTTGGTGCCTCAACTATTGTATATGTAGGGGTAGCTGGGGCTGGACTGTTTGACACATGTCAGACATGCAAGCTTGCATGCCCATGAATCCAGGTGTCCAACATGTGGATTTCTGGGGATTTTGATTTCTTGATATCCAACTTTGTATGGCTTTAATAAGAAGACCTTACTCACATGATTTTGCATTATGTGGTTTTTCTCTAGTTGATGATGCCATATAAGATGTTTTTGGTTTTAAAAAACTTTGGATTCTTCTACTTACTGAAAAACAATCTTATCTTTAGGTGCGGATAAAGCTTCTACTTTGACTCGTCTTGGAAAAAAATATGGTAACTCTTTATGGTCATATGAATTCTAGAGAGTAAATTTAAGTCTTTCTCCCCTTCCATGCAATAGGATTTGTTGTGGTTTGTTGGGATCTAAGTATTCTCATAAGGAGCAGGGGATGGCCAAAACATATCCTAATGCTCGATGACATATCCATGTTTATCAATTAGGCTTCAACCTTCAAGGTGCTATATCCCATTATTTCTACCTCTTGAATGTCCAGCATTAGGCCTATTAGCCTACTAAGCTGCCTTATTGTTTGCAAAAGCCTCTAAGATTTTTAGGTAGCCTTGCAACTGGTTTGGATGCACACATGGTTTGGGAAATTGTAGGCTTGATTTTTCCATGTTTTGCTCCTGCCCTAAAAAAGAACCCCTTTGCAATACTTTTCATGTCTTTAATTTTTAATTTTTTTTGTAAAGTAAAAATCTATTTAAGCCTTGAAGAAAAACGTCATAGCAGTTTATGGTTTGCCTTGGTTTTCCACTTGGGAAACCAAACCAGTGACAAAACCATAAATTTTCCAACATCCAAACAATTTGTCTTTGAAATTTCATAAAGAAACAAAAAAACTATACTATAGGGCTGGAAAGCTTGATCTATCAGCTAACTTAGAAATAAAAAATTAACAAAAGTAACTTAAAAAACTAAAATGATTAGCAATTTTCATTTGGATTTTAAAAAGTTTGAAGCATCCATCGCTATTGGCTCCTTTATAATTCCAGGAGAACATCTAGGATTTTTTTTTTTGAAATTATTTCAATCTAGCAAGACATGGCCAAGCAAGAGATTCAAATGCTAATTGATGTCAAAAGTGTATATGTATTGAGTATAGGAAACTCTGGCATGCTTTGTATCAGGAACCCAATCAATTATTTCCCAAAGCACTTCAAAGTCTGTCAAACAACGACATCCCCTAGCTATGTCACATTATACCTGAGTAGTTTCTCCCTAATATATTTTGGAGTATTGGCTAGATACCTTTGGGCAAATCTTGATGCTCTTTGTTGGGCTCTAGAGCTCCCTTGATCCTGAAAGTAAGCAACCCCTCATTGACTCCTGGTGCACTGATGAGGCATTGGGAGAAGGTGTCAGATAAGAGATGAATTTCTTAGAAAGAAAAGATTGTTGCCTGGGGAGGGTATTAAGAGAAAACGTAGGATGAGGAGTGGCAAGTAAGGGAGAGATTGGTCTAGCAACGAGAGAATAAAGACAAGAGGATTGCAAAATAAGATACATGGCGAGGAAATTATGCAATGTTTATCATGTTATCTAACATTAGGTCACTGTATTAATTCTTTATTAATGATGAGATTTTTTAGCAGTCATATGTGGTTGTGTCATTTATTAAGTATTAGGGGTTCCAATTGAGATTCAACTCTAACCTTGAAAACCATATTTTTTATCCTTTACACTATACCAATTTTTATTCCTTTCCTTGAATTATACATATATTGGTTAGAAAAGTTGCTTACATACATTAATAAAACTTCCCTTTCAGCCTAGGAAAAACTAGGGGATAATCATTCTCCAGATGGAATTGGGGGACAACACAATGTTTAGTTTTATATACCAAAATTCATATGGTCTACAAAAAACAGCTAAAATTAATTAGGATGATTCCATGGCTGGTTTGGCAAGATTTTTAAGGCTGATTTGGGCCTTACGATACGTAAATGGATTTGGTTCACCAAGTGTCTCTATGACAAGACAACGAATTTGTGTGCACCCTTAAACAAGCATGGGATTTTCATAGAGATTTATTATTGGAACACCATTTTGTCTTATAATATTTTCTCATTGAGAAGTACAAACATGTACTTTGACAACTTCATTTAGAAGAAGCTCTCTTCTAGTATTCCTTAGCGATCATGTGAAAATACTTGTAGAAAGCTACTTCTCAAGTTCACTTTCACTGCAATGTTTAGTGACTGCTTTAGGTGGGAAATCAAAATGGTAGTAAACAAACTCTAAAATGGTACAGGATAGAACTTGGCACTACCAATTTTACAATATTTGCAGGTAATTCTATTTTTGGTTGTCTTTGGTCTTAACAAAAGGTTTTGAAAATGGAAAGATAATTGAAAAAATTAATTAATTTCTTGGAGCATACCTCTCTAGATGATGATAAAATGAATCTGAATCATCTCCACTATTATGATACAATGGCAATCGTAATATTTCAGTACATACAAAACAGAATAATAACAGAAAATGCAAAACCAACAGAAAGAAGATAAGTCTTGTGTTTAATTACAAGAGGTCACCTGTATTTATAATACAACAAGAGGGGCCTGGCATTAAATATAGGTGGTTGGCTTGTTCACCTACCAATTAATGAAAAGTCAAATATGCATAGGATTAGACATTGTAATCTAAATAAACTTAACTACATGATGTATGTACACCAATGCCCCATCATAAGCGCATCTTAGGGACATAGGGAAAATATGTTTAATCTCAAAATGGGTCTTGGCTACAAGGTCATGATAGGTACCATGTACAAAGTGTTCAAAAAAAAAAAAAAATCAGAGATGGGGAGTGAGATTACCCCCACCTTAGGGACAATTTCCTTCACCCCAAGCAAGGTATGCAGTTGAACATAATGAGACCTTGTCAAGGGTTAGCGAAGATGTCAGCAACCTGCATCTCAGTGTGTGACAATACTGCAAATCAATAATCCTACCATCAATAAACTGTTAGATGTAATGCATATGGACTTCTATAGGTTTGGGAAGTTGATGCTCTATTGGCTGCCTGATAACATGGATAACACTCTAATTATTGCCCCATATTAGAGTAGGTTGCTCTTGCTGAAAACTAGACTTGGTCAAAATATATTCAATCCAAATAGACTCAGTGGCGGCACTATCAACATATCTATATTTTGCATCCATAGGAGGAAGGGCATTGACAGCTTTCTATTTACTAGACCAAAAAACACGACCAGAGTCAAGATGAATGACATAGACAGAGTTGGACTTGCAGTAATCAATATTTCCAACCTAATCAGAGTTAGTATAACCCACTAAATTTGCATTAACATTAGAATAATATTGAATGCATATTTCTAATGAAGCTCCTGTGGTTCCTTCATGACTGGGAGACCAACCGACTGCATAGGATATATCTGGACAACTGTGAGTCAAGTTCAAAATGCCTCCAACAAGCTGCCGATACAACATAGCATCAACCAAAGGAGTGGAAACACTTGGTTAATAGCTTGAACCCTGACAAAAAGGGTGTGGGTGTAAATATGCAATCCAATCTCTGAAATCTAGTAAAGAGATCAAAGTCACAATTGAACTATGATATGTCTATCCTAGATGCAAAATAAAAGAGTTGTTGATACCACATAGCGTCAACCAAGGGAGTGGAAACACTTGGTTGAAAACATGACCCTTGGTGAAAAGGGGCTGGGTGTAGATATGCAATCCAATATGTGAAATCTACTCAAGAGATTCAAGGTATACTTGAGTTTGCAAGATGCTTATCCTAGATGCAAACCAAGTGATCTGTATCTCAAGAAAGTAGTGAAGGAGCCTCAAGTCTTTCATCTTGAACTATTGATGGAGAGTGGACTTCATGTGATTAATGAAGGTAGGAAAAGGCCCTACTACATACTATGCCCTACTATCCACAGCAAAGGAAGAATCATAGCTTGATGGAGATGACAAATTGCATGATCCATTCCAAAGGTCCTTGTTGGCAGTTTTGGGTTGAAGCCATCAATTGTGCCAAATATGTTCAAAATTGCATGCCTCACAAAATCTGTCTAGGGGGTGTTCCCAGAACAAGACTTGAGAGGATAGACACCCTTTATTGGCTATCCCAAAGTCTTTGCATGCAATGTTGGGCCCAAACCCCCAAAGAAAAATGCAGGTCAATGTACATACGATGTATGGTTTGCATATTTGTTGGCTACCCAGAATATGTTAAAGGTTGTAAATTTCTTGTTCGAGCTACACATAAGTTATTCATTAGGAGTGTTCAATTTTATGAGCATGCCCCTTGGAATCTTGAACTTCATACGATTTTGCTTCTTTTGAGTTGACTTCTCCAGCTAATGATTGTGCTCTTGAAGAAAATTGCGATGAAATGTTTCTACCACTTTCTAAGTGGGTGAAAGTGTACATAGTTGATTTAAGTTCACTTAGGTAATACATTAAATCCTTAGTTGGTATATCTTCTAACCGAATTCTTAATTGCAGGACTCTTCCCATTTTGCTATGAATGGAGGGTCTTGCTTTGTATTCCAAACACAACAGATTTTATAGACAGTGATAATATTGTTCCTTAAATTGGTTTTGAGTCTCTGTTATTTTTTTCAAGTTTTGTGGCCTCCACATTTAAAACAAAGAGTGTTGACCAGGCTGATTTGTTAGCTTGAGCTCCATACAGGTAAGGTAGAACAACAATGGAAGAAGCAAAACTGACAGAAAGACTTATGTTGTTGTTCTTCCTTGTCTGCATGGAGTTATATAATTTTTATTACAAGGAGATCACCTGTATCTATGACATAGACCGTGAGGAGCCCAACGTTAAATATAGGTGGCTAGGTAGTTCACTTGCCAAGCTGTAATAAGTCAATTATGCACAATGACTAGACACTAAACATCAAAGTTAACATGGATAGATCTGAGGGTATGGATGCACAGTTAACATTCCATGGTTGGTTTGGAAAGGTTTTTAAGGCTGATTCGGGCCTTATAATACGTAAATGGATTTGGTTTTCCAAGTGTCTCTGTGACAAGACAACAAATCTGTGTGCACCCCTAAACAAGCATGGGATTTTCATAGAGATTTATTTTTTGAACACCATTTTGGCTTATAATATTTTCTCATTGAGAAGTAAAAAAATGTACTTTGACAACATCATTGAGAAGAAGCTCTCTTCTAGTATTCCTTAGTAATCATGTGCTAATACTAGTA
>APFE030214074.1:0-11797 GCA_000404065.3 Pinus taeda | reverse complement strand
AAACAACAATTTAAAGATTAGCATGTTAATATACAAATTCTACTCATTCTAAAATTAATTATTGTATACGATATTACATGTGTGTAAAAATATTATGATCAAACAAACAACCACATACAAACAAAAGCATAACAAACAAATACATAGCATAAAATAAAACCAGATACATTTAAAATTATATCATCACAAAACATCAATCTGTAACTTAATTTTTAAATTTTATGTTTATTTTGTTTGATATATTTTTAATTTTAGATTGAATGATTTTGGTTTAAAAAATATTCATGCTCATAGTCATGTCTGATGTTGTGATAATTTGTATTGTTGAAAAGTATATGTTGATTAAAAACAATCATGAAAACTTGTGATTTTCAAACATACAAAATTTGGTGATGATTCTTACAAGGAAAATCTTTAGTCATTGTTACTTGTGGTATTCTCATGGTCATTTATATCTCTAAAATTTATTGAATAAAAATATTTTTGAATTTTTATTTTATACTAAATAGACTTAACAAATTATAAACTCCACCCATTTTGTATCATAAAATAAAAAAATTGAGTAAAATTTAAGATAAGAATATGTTAATTAAAATATCAAATTAAAGATTGCTAGGGGAATTGTGTCAAGAGGACAATCTCGGTGTGATGGCTAGGGTTTCTTAGTCCTTTTTATTTCCTTATGCAGTCGGGTATCTTCAAACATCAAATGCACCTTCTGCATCATCGCTAGGGCATGATCTCACTGCTCGTGGGTCCGATAATGGAATTTTTGAATGGAGTTAATTCTAGTTTTGGTCTCGTGTTCACGCATGGAGACTGATAAAAGGTGTTGTTAATAGTATCATTCCCCAAATGATCAATGCAGAGTACCTTCTCACTGTACGTACATGATGGAATAGAAGGAAGTGAAGGGCATCACATTTGTGAGTCGGGAATGGACCTATGTAGGATTAAGGCGACTCTGGAGCAGAAATCTTATAATTGTCTACTCTTAGTCACTAGAGAAATATTGATCGGATTTGAAGGCAAAATATTCGCTACATAAGTGAATATTCGACCTCGAAAACTTCATTTCATAGATTCGTTGTTAAAGATCCCGAATCTGGATATTCTCAATCCCCTTATCACATTAGCTTGTCAAAATGGAGTAGCATTGGATGTGAAAAGTCTGCTTCGTTTTTTGCCGGATCAGAATTTTCCTCGATCAAAGTGGGTGGGTTTGGTTGTTTGGCCATCACTTATGAAGTAAATACTGCCACGGAAATCCATATCAGTCTTTGCAGATCCACACTTATCCATTGATTCTACTAAAGATGCGTGTGACTGTCAAGTATGGGCACTCGATCTGGCCGCCTTCCAAATTTTTGTCAAATCCCCAAATGGAAAATCAATATTATTTTGGGTTCGGGCCACAAATCACTTCAAATAATTAAAGCACAATATCGTGCACACTCTGGGTATCCCACTACTCATACAAAGTCTAATCTGCGGATGAAAATTGATGCAAGAAGTTGTGATGTTACAAGATTATAACATCCTCCTCTTATCCACCATCATATTAAACTTGAGGATCTAGGAGCATCACCTTGACAAATAAATTCAAAGGGCACAAGGGTAGTGTCCAGATCTAGTATTTCCAAAGGAACATAATTAAATCAAGGGCAAGTAAATGGAGTCTTTTCTATAATAGATATCTTCAAAGGAAGATGTGTTGCCTCAACAACACCAGATCAGAAACACAATATACCCAACCCCTACATAGTGGAACAACTGAATCAAATCCCAGTATTGACTGTAGATCTACCATAAACAAATTATTTTTTCATAACATATGAATCTCAAGAAGTACTATACAGATTCAAAACTTTTTGGCTAAAACCAATGGATCTCTTCAATTGGATATTCACAAATTGGACAATAAATTGTAAGATTCAACTTTGCTCCAGGGGCTTTTTCATAGTAAAATTTATATCATGAGAGGGTTGCGAATATATACTGCAAGAGGGTCCATTGTTTTGGGGCTTTGCAGGAACTTTTTTCACCCCTTGGTCCCCATATTTCGACACCAATATAATTGTAGTTTCTCGAATGTTGGTTTGGGTTATATTGCATAATATATCCATACATTTATGGCTCCACAAAGTGATAGAAGCCATTGGGAACATATTAGGGTGATAAATAAATAAACATACACAAATATTTGAGGAACAAATCTACACAATCACCAAAATTTCTTTGGAGCTAGACCTCAACAAAGGATTTTAGGGCCATATTCTCTTGACACACAACAAGCAGTGCTCGACACAATTCCTAGATTTTGAGAACACAACATTTAGATGTCGAATAAGCCAACAAATGAGACATCCACAAAATTCATGTCCTAATGCCAAGAAAACACCCTAGAGGAAGAAGTAAACAAGAAAGAAACTCAAGGGATGAAACTTCCCACAAAAGTTGCCTCACAAAGAAGAGAATGATGAAGAAATGGATCCTCCTACCAATGAAGAAGCCCAAAATGCACAAGAAAACATAGAAAAGGGGAGTATTAATCATGAAGTTTTAGGAACTCCAGCACACACATCAAGGCATGAGATGATCACTGTAGCAATAGAGGCAGGCGATTCAAAATATCATTGTGTATCTAAAAGTTCAGTTTTAGATAAGCAAAATCTAAGAACGAATGAAGGGACCTATCTAGAGCTTGTAATGGCCACTCCTTTACAAGCAGAATGGGAAAACGTTAAAAAGAGGAAATGGAGAAAAGGGTGACATGTTTACCACCACTTGGAGTTGTATTTTTGGTCTTTGTGATCACCAATTTCGATTGGCACAATTGAATTCATTATCACTATACACAACATGTAATTTTTCTTTCATTAATAAAATTACAATTTTTCCCGAGGAAAGAAATTGTATTATTTATAAATAATTATAAAAGAATCTGATTTTCAAATACACATTGAATACTATAGTGGTTGTTACAAATAAAAAACTTTTTCGTTCATGATTTCATGGTCAATTACCAAAATAAGTGATTTTCTTTTAAAATTTACCATGGATAAGTTAATGCAAGCATTCAATTCATTTGAAGTGTATCTCTTGCATTGGATACTATGTATGCTTAAAATCATCATAGAAGTTATTCGTATCAAGTTTATAGACAATTTGTTTAGTGACCTTCCATATGTTATATTATAATGAAAGTTTTTCTATGTTCTATAATTCTTAGATATATAAACACCAACAAGCGCAATGACAAACAAGTAAATACATTGTATAAAATAAAAACACAAACATTAAAACCCTATCATCATGAAACGCCATTTGTAACTAATTATAAATATTGTTAAATAAAAATATTTATAAAATTATTATTCTTAGATATGCACGAAAAGATACTTACAAACAAAAAAAAAACCATGGTCATTTCCAAAAATAAATGAAATTTTGTTAAACTAAATGCTAATTTGAACATATATAGTTTAATACACATTCAATTAATTGGAAGTGTAATTCTTAGATATTATATTTTATGTGTGTAAAATCATCATAGATGTGACTTGTGTCAAGTCAATAGTCAATTTGGGCAATGACCATCCATACGACATATTCTAATGAAAGTATTTCTCGTGTTCTAAAGTTTATACACAAACAAGGGCATACAAAAACAAAAGCATTCATTACATAAAATAAAAACACAAACATTTAAAATTCTATCATCATAAATATTCTATCTAATTATGAAAAATTATTAATTAGAAAGAAATTCAGATTCATTCATGATGTTGTTGTCATTTGAAAGAAAAACAAGATTTTATTAAATTAAGCTACAAGTTAAAGATCAGTACTTTAGTATACAAATTCTACACATTGGAAAAGTACTTATTTTATATGATTACATATGTATAAAAAAATTATACACATACAAACATAACAAACAAACAACAGAAAACAAGAGCACAAAAAAAAGTACATAGCCTAAACTAAAGCCACATACATTTAAAATTATATGATCATAAAACATCAATTTGTAAATTAATTTTTAAACTCTATGTTTATTTTCTTTGTATTTTATTATCATCCCGAGAGACTTTTGATATATTTTTAAACTATCATTGAATGATTGTGGTTTCAAGAAATATCATTGTCATAGTCACTTGTGATGTTGTAATTATTGTATTGTTGAAAAGTATATATTGATTAAAACCAATCATGAAAACTTGTTATTTTCAAACTTACAAAAAATGGTAATGATGCTTATAAAGAAAATTGACAACTATATATTTTTGTCATATTATAACAAGTTATAAACTCCACCCATTCTGTACCATAACAGATTAATTAACTAATAAATTAGTTATTTATTTTGTTTAAAGTGGTGTTGTTCATTCATTATTAATATCAGTTTATTTAAACAAATTAAAAAAATTATAAACTTCTTGTTAAGATGTAAATGTTTTTGTGTTAAAAGTTTAAGTTAATTACAATTTCCAATGTTTTTATATTAAATTAAATTTTAAGTTAATTACAATAAAATTTTAGAAATTTTTGAATGAACGGTTTATATTTATATATGAGGTTTTCTTTATATATAGGAGAGTGGAGAGCGGGGCAAAAATGTGCGCCAGCGTTTTAAGCTGCTGCAAAGTTGAATTCGTTGCAATCGAGCTTATGCTTGTTTCTGTTGATCAAAGGAATCCGCACAGTGGGGTATTTTTGTTGCGATGAACATCAAAGGAGGACCGAAATTCTATGGGAACCACACTAGAAGGGATTCAGGTGATCCAAAGTTGTTGGAAATATATGATATGTTTAGAGAATGGGGACTCGACTCATGCGTTTTTTATTCCTGGTGGTATCTTTTTCACGGAGGATCTTTTGCACATTCTCCCAAATCCACTATTTTTATTTTTCCTTCTTTCATATCTCGTTGTGGATGATAGTGGAATGGAGATGATTGGTAGAGCTCTGCTAGGGTCTGGAGCGTGAGCGTGGGCTACATGAAATTAGAATGAAGGAACTGGAGTTTGCCATTTTCAACATCGTGCCATGATAGTCTACTTGCCATTGGTCATTATTAGCAGATAGTACACTAATAAAATAATTTTTTTAACTAATAAATAAAATCATATAGTTTAATATTCATTTTCATTGAAGTCATATGGATTAACAATTATCTTTATTGGTAATTAAAAAATAATAAATTTATATTTTATTTTTAAATATTTTTAGGTTGGATAATTAGAGTGATAAATATATCAATAAAATATTTATTTCAAAGTTTGAGATAACTTAACTTTTTCAATATTTTTAAGAGTCTTGCAAAATACTAGGAGTATCGAAAATCTAGCTATTAAATAGCTAAGGATTTTTTAAGTACAACCAATTAGTTATTGGATTAAAACAATGAGGGCAATCATAAGGAAACACTCATTAGTTATTAGTTACCAATAATATTTTGATCTATAAAAATATATATTAATATATGTATCCTTAAATTCACTAATTATAATGAATTTATTATTAGATATTTCTATATATTGAACTATATATTAACCACCACAAAATTGTTCCCCTTATTTAATGTAACCTTTGACCACTATGACCACTATCATATCTGATACAATTTGTTCCCCTTAACCTAAAACCATTATGAATGTCAAAACACTAATATGACCCATAACAGCTAATTTACTATGATCGCTCATACTCATAGATAATTACAAACCCTTCCATAATGCAACCTCTAACCACTATTACTATTAAAAAAGAATGACACTTATAATTATTAAGGGACTAACTCTAAAATTAATTAAACCATAGTGCACTATGAGCTTTAAAACACAATGAATTCTAGAAACTATGACCCCTAGTACACTTCACGATCTTGACATTATAATTCTTGAAATTTTACAACACGCATCAATTTTAATATCTAACACATTAACTATAGCATTAAAATGATAGATTTTATGTACTTAAAGTGGCATAACATAGTGATAAAGTTGAATGAAGTGCAACTCCAAGTGCAATCACATAAGAAAGGAATATAGTAAATGTTGTGTATTTTGGAGATGATATTTTGATTATCTATATTAACCCAAAAATCACATTTCTTGAGACAACATATGGTAATGGTTTTGATTATCGATATTGACCCAAAACGCACTTTTAGTTATATGTATTTCAAAATTATAAAATTTCTAAATTTCTAAATTGTGTATTTTTATATGGTTTTTTCCTATTTCCACTATTGAATGCAATACGAATAATAAATATTCATTATTGGTTTCTTATTTATTCATGCTTATATTATTCTGTTAAATACATGTATTGTTAAATTAAGTTTTTGCTATCTCAATTTTTTTTTCTTATTTCTAAATTTTTCCTAATGAGAGAGAGTCATTTTTCATGAATAGGTAGAGTCTCTAACATTAAACTCACTATTCTACCATAAATTAGTCAAATTATCATGACGACAAAAATATACAACTAGGGAAAACACATTTGTGACATGCTGAATATGAACCGGTATGAATGTGAAAATTTTAATAAGTCCATTTGGTTCCCTTCTTTAGTAATTTGGATAGACATGAAACAAACTTCACTAGTTGCTCCTCTAGAAATATTTAAAAATCTTCCAATAGATGGAGAGTACCTCAACACATATAAAAAATGTTTCCTCCCTCATCGGAGATTCAATTGTCGCTACAAATAATTGAAGTTTGGTATGTTGACTCTTTAGATGTAGACTGGAAAGATATTCTGTATCAACCTACAATTGACCAAATGTATATATGATCAGTTAATAATCTAACATAATACAATTCCACCATAAGCTCAAGAAAAACAAGGGGATATATTTTTAATCCTTCTAGATTCTGAACAAGAAGAAGAAAGGGAAGCATAGTTAGACACAACCATTTAAATTTGACCTCATAGTACCTGCGACATAATATCATAAGAATATTGCAAGCGAAGACTCACGGAGTTGGAAAACAACAGGGAAATAACCATATAGAATAAATGGGAATGAAATTTTTCTAGGTATTCAACTATAAGACCCACAATAACAATATAATCTACCCTCAATCACATGAAATATTTTTGAGGATACCCTATAAAGGGTAGAAAAGAAAAGAAGTCTAGAGAATTAGAACAATTTCTAGAATAATCTATTGGGCCTGACGTCTTGCGGTTTCTTGGACATGGAAAATATGTATCCATTGAAGGATGACTATAGAAAATGACGGTAGTTCAGCAAACACAGGAACATAAAAAATCGACTCTAGACAAACTCAACATAGAAGGAATCTCATCATAGGTAGAGGACGAAGGATAGTCGACTAAACACAACACGAATAAAAATATCTTCAATATCGACTTGACTTTTGATTCACCCCATGTTACTACGATAACAATTATAGAAGAAAATGATGATCAAGATAACACCCAATCCAAGCAAACTGATAGTGACAAAGTTTCATCCAAGCATTCTAGGTTTGATGACACATTAAGTTGGATAGTAACAATATTAAGCTATAAAGAGAAAAACATGAAATGGGGATTTGGTTGGAATGTTATAACTAGGAAATAGAACAACATAATATACACATTTCAATAAGAATTAATGATCCACCTTTTGGAGTCCAACAATTAGTACATAAGACGGTAATTATTGTAATCGTCATAATTATAAGTTAATTCTTAGGTTGATGGAATATATTTAAATCCCATGGAATATGTTTGAACATTCATAGTAATATTGACATATTTCACTGCTAAAATTTTCCACTAAGATTTTTGTTGTTTTTGAAATATGCATGCAAGTTTATTTATTTTTATAAAAATAATCAAAATATAATTTGTAATAAAATTAAAATTTACTTAATTTATATTGTTTTTTTAAGCTATGAAATGTGATAGGAATAATAGGGTACCCATTTTGATGGTTATCATGGATTGAATTTTATTTTCACTTCCATCCATCTGATTTATATGGCTTCCCTTCTTTGTCTTAATTTTATGTTAATATTTTCTTTTAACTTCAATTGGAAATAAATTACAATAGATATTCCTATAATTATGCTCAATAGTAAGAATAAATCTTCCATAGTTATAATTTAATTATTAGGCTGATCGTAGATATTTAAACCCCGTGGAATATGTTGGAATATTCATTGTAATATTGACATATCAATGATAATATTTCTAACAAAAATAGGTATACTCTATTAATTAAATTATCTCAAATTAATTAATTTAAGAAAATGGCATATCAACACATCATATTGGGAATGTGGTATTTTAAGCCATCATAATGTAAGAAGACATGTTTCCAATTAAAGGATTTCCATAATAATAGTGGGGTGAAACTACATGGATAAACATATTTTTATATTAAATCCAATAATAATAAGAAGTAATAAATATATAAGTTTAGTTAACTTTTATAATTTTGAAATCTTGTATAATGCAATATGTATAATGTTTTAGTGTTTTGATTCTTATCATAGCATTGATGGCTATAGAAAATTTTCAATCGATTTGATCGTATAGGTTCATAATAGTTATAATAAAAGCAATAAATCATTCTATAGTCAAAATATTCTATATATAGTATATTTTAAATTAATTTGGAAAGAATTTTTTTTATTAAATTCAGAAGGAATGGAGATCATAATTACATTTTAAATAAGTCTTAACCTTCTATTAATGAGTAATATTAAAAATATCAATTATTGATTATTGAATCTCTAGCATCAACCTATTTATTATTGATAATTAAATTAAAATTATAGAAATCCTATCAAGGGATACACACTATCAACATATAAAAATTAAAGAATCATAAATATGATTTCAAAGATTTATTTATATGCATTTCTGATTTGTAAATTATGCATTCCTATTTTTCTAATCACTAATATTTATATTTACATACATAAATATATATATTTGTAATATGATTTCTTTTAATATTTTTGTTGTTTTGTTTTTGTCTTCATTTTTTCTACTCAATTCTAAGTTAAATGTTGAGGCTTTGTTTTGAAATCTAAGGTGTTGTTGAGTTCAATGCAATGGCTTCACTGATTTTCACTTATATGTACAGTATATGAGATATTTTTCTATTAAAATTATGCAAATCTCGAATGTATTCACATTTATTTATTTATTAATGGAATTTAAAGGATACAAACCAAAACGTATTGACGCCATTGTACTCATATTAATGTTTCTCTAACCTCATTATTCACGAAAATCCCCCTTTGAATGGGTGTGAGATATGAAAAACACCTTCCACGTGATTTGGAAGAGAATCATATTACAATGTAAAAATATATTTTTTGATGGTTATTGACAAATTAATAAATATATTTTAGGAAAAACATTAAATTATATGGAACTCTAATAGAATAGGTATACACTCAATCCAAAAGATAATACTTTTCATTAAGAAGGAGATAATTGTTCAACAATACACATTGTTTAGGATAGGTAGCACCTACATCACCTCCTATTGCAACTATTCTACTAAAAATGTTCATATTTTTATTATATATGTACAATGAGAAACTCCGTAGTTCTCCTTTTGATCAAAATAATCCATGAAGGTGGAATAAACTTGGACATGCATAAAAAACTTTAATGGAATAAAAGAAGCATCCATTTTTCCTTTCACTAAATTGTAATATAACTACATTTATGCATCCTAAATTGTCTTTCATCATTTCAAAGAAAAAATATCATGAAATGTACACGCCCTTCGCGTTGAGGGTTTTCATTGTTACTATGTCATAGAGGCTCCCAACATGCAAACATTAATGACCCACAAATTTATTCCTTGTTAGTTATTCCCCACATGTTAGTTTTATTCAACAATGTCTCAAGTTATTCTTCCTTGTTACTCACTTCATTCTTTTATATATTTTCCACAATTGTGCCATGTTTTTTCTTTCTTCTCGAAGGGTTCTATCTAGTAGCAAAAATTTCAAGGATGGAAATTTATTTTAAAGCTTATAAACCTTGTCTAACATTAGTACGCCATAACATGCATAATATAAAGTGTTTAATTATATTTTCTTAAAAGTATTGAGAGTTCTAATGATTTTGAAGTTAAAATAGTTTTAAAGTATAAACCTTGAGAAAATAAATTAAAATAACGTCAAAATTGACAACTATTATTATCTTTTATTTTTAAAAACCATGGAATGTTAACCCACTCTAAATATTGCCCCAAAAAAATTTGTCTACTATGTGGAAAATTACTAGGCTTATTTACATTGGAACATTGTTTATTCTACCGAGAGCTCATAGAGTATTCGTCAATATTATATCATTTTACGCTCTACTTAGTCATGCTCCTTCCTCTTCAAGGGTGATTTAATTCCCAAATAATGCGAACTAAACACGCTTATTTTGTTATACCTAACTACTTTAAGCATTAAATATGTTAATTGAGTATCCTATTAAATATATGTGGGATTTTCCACTTCCTTATTTGTATGGGTCTTTAGCTATGCATAATCATTTCTAACTTCTTCTTTGTCTCATATAATTGTTTGGATAACTTTGTCCCTGTTGACATTCGCTACGAGTATAAGAAATCTATAGTTCCTTGTTCACATTTGCTAGCAAGGCATGTTTATTCATGTAGAAAAGTTGGACATATATATTTTAATTTGTATTGTCTTATAAATTTCCCTTATGCTAATGAAAATAAATGTATGAAGAATTGTATTGATGATTACATTGGAATGTTTTAGGTGTACTATTAGGTCCCTATACTACTAGTGTAACCCATTATTGCTATTAATACAACCACCTTATTATATTTTTCTGCCCATGTAGTCCAATATTTTTATTATTGTGCCCCATAGAAACCCATTATTATTATTATTATTGTGCACTTACATTAATATTGTTATGTAAGATCTGATTATATCATGACCCCTTAAAATTTTATATAAAGAAAGGACGTCTTGTCAATTGTATCATCAAATAATTTTTCATGTGTAATGTAAAGGACGTTTCCCCCTCAAAGAGGCTTATTTCTAAGGTGTTGATCTATCTTTTATGTCTTTTTGTGGGTTGGTTTCATAACATGTATTTATTGAGAAGTAAATCTCAAGGTTTCAAAAATTTTAAGGAATTTCATGTATGGATTGGATATGAAGCATAATCACATATTGGCTCTCTTCATACTGTTAATGGAAGATAATGTACTCTAATGAATATGGAAAAATATATACAAGCATGTGATTCAACATCATAGCATAGTTCCATAGAATTCTCAACAAAAATATGTAGTTGAAAGAATGAACATTACTATAATTAATATAGTTAACTCAATGAGGATTTTCAAAAATTGAACACTGATGTTTTGGGATGATGTGATTCTATGTGCAATGTATGTGAAAATCTTATGTCCATCTCACGCTCTTAGAAAAATACTCCTTGTAAAATGTGGTATGGATGAAATCCTTTGGTAATCCATCACAAGGTCTTTGGTTCCTATACATTCACTTATGTTTTTTATAGTATAGCCATTATTGCATATTTGGTATATTATTGACAGAATGACAAAAGGTTAAAAGGAGGAAATGGAGAAAAGGGTGACATGTTTACCAGCACTTGGAGTTGTATTTTTGGTCTTTCTGATCACCAATTTCGATTGGCAAGATTGAATGCATTATCACTATCTACAACATGTAATTTTGCTTTCATTAATAAAATTATGATTATTTCCAAGGAAAGAAATTATATTATTTATAAATAATTATAAAAGAATCTG
>APFE030214068.1:0-20767 GCA_000404065.3 Pinus taeda | reverse complement strand
CAACCCCCTTATTATATTGATATACCCATGTAGTGCCCATATCGTTACTATTGTGCCCCATAGAAGCCCACTATTGTTATTATTGTGCCCTTACATTATTATTGTTATGTCAGCTCTGATTATGTTATGAGCCCTTAGACTCGTATATATAGAAAGGAGGTCTTTTCATTTGTATCATCCAAGAATTGTTCATTTATGTAATGTAAAGGAGGTTTCCCCCTCGAAGAGGCTGAATTCTAAGGCGTTGATCTATCTTTTCTTGAGTTGGTTGCATAACAGTTTCTCATTAGTCATACCATAGTTTCTCATAAATGACCAAGTCAAGTTTACCTTAACTACTCAACAAAAATTAATAAAAATAATAATGACATAAAGTTATTTTTATTTTAACCTCAACTTATTTTTATTTTATTTTGAATAAGTTAAGAGTTAAAACTTTAACATTACATTAAACTAATCTTTTTATTTTATTTTTATTTATATTTATTTTAAAGAAATCAAAATATTTATAAGAAAAAAAAAACATGATATTATATAATCTGTTATACTCTAAACTGAAAAATATCACTTAACACAATAATAATAATTAAAAAATAACATACCTTTGAAAGAGAAAAAATAAATAAACTAGATGAATAAGTCTTAGATTTCCTTTGAATGCCGATCCTATATAAAACCAATTTTGAATCATAGATCTCTATTGTTATAATAACTTAATGATAGAACTTCAATGAGCGTGGACAAGGATATCCATGAAGATCCGGAAAGATCAAGAAATTTGAAACGAGTTGTTCCATATTTAGTATATCAAAATGTATATAATCAAATTCTCTTCAATATTACAAATAATACAATATATATATATAAATAATTAAACCCTTTTTGAATGAGGTATATAAATAAAAAGAATTTTAAAAATAAAAATCATTAACTAACATTATTCCATTACCAATTCTTGTTCACATGCAAGACAAATAGTAATAGTAATGAATAGCCACATGAATTATAGAGACGTAATTTGTTTCATTTTCAATTAGCACATTTTTACGTCGTAAGGCGTTTCCCTTTGAGACCAACTCCCTCCGGTGTCAACGTGTGCTGTAGTAGACCGTCGATATTTGTGTTAGACGATTAGAAAACTTTCTGTCGTTGGATCATTAGGGCGTGGAAGTTCCAGCAAGAATTAGGACTAAATCATTAGGGCGTGGAAGTTCTGGCAAGAATTACGACTAACTATATCCAGTGATTACGGAGCCGTTTGGAACAACTATGCTGCCATTTGGAATGATTATAACTTTTTTCCCCGCTACCGTTTGGAACGACTATACCTGTCGTTTGGAAGTTACAGCAATAATTAGGACTAACCACCTCCGGTGATTACAGAGCCGTTTGGAACGACTATGCTGCCATTTGGAATGATTATACATGTCTTCCATGCTACCGTTTGGAACAACAATACCTTTCATTTGGAACGATTATACCTGTCTTCCCCTTGTTGCCATTTAAACATTGTTGCTTGGAAGCATATGCCTGCTCTTTTCTTGCTGACTAACCAACATCGATGATTACGCTGCAGTTTGGAATGACTATACCTGTCCCTTGCTTCCATTTAAATATGGCAGCATACTCCTAATTCTTTCATTATGCTTTCGACTTTTGGCTAATTTTCCAAACGCAATCGTTGTACCTTCTTGCACAAAGATTGCACACCTTCTTCATTTATTTGCTGTGAAAAATGAGATTGAGGTATTGAGGTGCCATACTCCTGGTTCTTTCATTATGCTTTCCGGTTTTGGCTGATTTTCCAAACGCAATCGTTGTACCTTTTCATTATGCTTTCCACTTTTGGCTGATTTTCCAAACGCAATCATTGTACCTTCTTGCACAGAGATTGCACACCTTCTTCATTTATTTGCTGTGAAAAATGAGGTTGAGGTATTGTTGGAGATGTTTTCCCTTTCTCATTCTCATTCTCTAACATTATTACCATTTTACTTCTTTCGGTAAAATTATTTCTTTCCATAAATTGATATTATGGAAACAAAGTCACTGTGACCGGTAAGATATAGATATTATGTAAACAAAGTCACCGTGACCGGTAAGATATAGATATTATGTAAACAAAGTCACTGTGACCGGTAAGATATAGAGAAGTTTTATAAACATTTTCCATTAAGATGTAACCAAGAACTACAAACAAACTACATTTAAAATTTATATTGAAACCTACAAAATTTCAAATAGTAATCTTTGGGAATTTGAACGACCTACACAGGTCTATTGCAAGTCTTGGGTTATAGGGATACTTTCAGAATTATTGTCAGCCTAAGGAACATATAACTATATAACTCTATGTTTCTTTCTACCATATAAATTGTCAGTTGAGATATACAATAATTGGATATAAAAATACACCAGGGCTTGTTGAGCAAAATAGTAGAACAAATTCAAGATGGGGTCATGGATGTTTTACGAATATGAGAAAAGTATTTTTGCTAGCAAACTTGGCTTAGAAAGCTCATTTCCACAACCTGCAAGTACATAAAAAACAAATTATAATGATATCTACGCCTATAAAATAATAATAATATTCAATCAGATTACAAATCCTAAGGGTACACTAAACAAAACTTAGAATTCATAGTATTGATAATAAGTCTCGCAATATTAACCCAGTATAGTTGACAAGTACGCAACCCTTGTTAAATTATATAAGTTGCAGGAATTATTATTTACATGTTGCAAGGTAAACCCCGTGTGCCAGGGAGTTAAGGGGGAAAACCCTAATGGTTTATGCTAGGAAACCACAGACAATATTACCCAACACCCAGATTACGGGTTTGAAAACTAATTAATAGGGTTAAAACAAAAGCTTGATTTCTGTATGCCATAACTCTGACCTGATAGATTGACTTGAAACCCGAAATAAATAAAGTAGTGGTATAAAAAAACCTGTTGAATTGAGTAAATTCTGAATTGAAAGGAACAACTTCATTTAAATAAATGGAATATTTTCAATTCCTAATCTGTGGCCAAAGAAGAATAGAAAAGAACAAAAGACTAAGTTAGTCATACTTATACTTTGTAGAAAATTTGAAATACGTAAAGAAATATAAGGAAATAAATTACTTTAGGGTTTCCTGGTGGTCGTTGACAATTATCTGAGCAGACTTTTTGCATTATCCACCATTTATGCGATAATTACGAATAGGGTTCCTTAAAATGAATCAAGAATTACGCTTGATTCCCTTTCAGAAATTTTTGGACAGGAATTATTTTTGTGTCCACAGTTAGAACTCTCTTATGATCTATCTGATGCAACTGAGATTTTAAACAAATGATTGGAAGGAATCTTGTGTTACGATAGCATGTATATGGAAATGGTTCTGGGAATGGTGGTATAAACTTTTCGTAGATCACGATGCCCTTGTGCTCTTTTGGGTATCAGTGGCATCCATCACTCTAAAGCTAACTTTTAATTGCAGTTGCAACACTGACAGTGGAGCTCTACCTTACAGGGTAGTGTGAAAATAGCTGACTATGGGGTTGAACGGAAGGTTAGTTTTGCTTAGGTGTTGTGTCTACGTCTACACCATATTGTAAACCCTAAGCATCAACGGTCATCCATTACACCTTGTATGGTCCAAACGGGGCACGAGCTTGGTACTTGAGTACAACTGGAGCTTCGTGCAAGTTCAGAGGAGGCTCTTTCATTTTCAGTTAATTAGTGTTATAGGAAGGGGTATTTCAAGCGAGTTGTTATAACTTGGTGATGAAACAAATTATATGGAATCGTAAGCAGTCACCGTTGCATGCATTCCATACTAAAGGTTAATTCAGTATGTTTTTAAAGCATTACCAATATTTTATGGGAGGAGTTAATTTTTACAGGATCAACCACCTTAATATACTTTTTTTAGGAGAGGGCTGTTGGGTCCCTATAATACTAGTGATTTCCCCTTTATTATTGTAGTTGTACCGCTTATTAATATTGTTGTGCCCCTATTGTGCCCATATTGTTATTATTGTGCCCCATAGAATCCCTCTGTTGTTATATTGTGGTTTTATATTATTATTGTTATGTCGTCTGGGTTATATTGTGACTCCTTAGACTCCTATATATAGAAAGGAGGTTTTTCATTTGTATCATCCAAGAATTTTTCATTTATGTAATGTTAATGAGGTTGCCTGCTCGAAGAGGCTGAATTCTAAGGCGTTGATCTATCTTTTCTATCTTGTCTTGAGCTGGTTCATAACATAAGGGCTTGTGACATCACGATAGGAAACATGAAGGATGTCTAATAGTCAACCATGAATGATATAAATCTTGAGAACCTCATTGGAATACAAAATGAAGAAGTCATCCAGGAAAAGGCTCATCATATATAAAAGGTAATATCTTGTGGATAAGGATATGTAAGATCCTCAAGACTCATTGATGTATACTCTCCTCCATTATGAGATCTCAGTATCTTGATCCTTCTTTCTGTAAGGTTCTCCACTTTAGCTTTGAAGTCTTCAAATTTTGTAACCTGATGGATCCATCTTCTTCCTTTTTCCCTTTGGTATATAAATATATATAGGACACCAAAACATTCAAATATGATCTACAGTAGGTTTCTTCCTAGTGAATACTTGTTCGAGAGTCTTGGTTGTCGAGGGATTTGTGGGGAATTCAATTTTTAATATATATTATTGTCTTTGTGGCTTCCCCCCACAGAATTTTGGTAGATATTGATCATTTAACATTGCCTTTACACTTTCTTCAATGGATCATTTATTTCATTCTTGAACTCCACTTTGTTGAGGATTATATGGGACTATCAACTCTAACTCAATCCCAAACTCCTTATAAAATGCTATAATCTCCTTGGATGTATACTCTCCTCCATTATCAGATCTCAGTATCTTGATCCTTCTTTCTGTAAGGTTCTCCACTTTAGCTTTGAAGTGTTGAAATTTTGTGATTACTTTGTCCTTGGTTTCCATTAAGTAAACCTATGTCTTTCTTGAATGATCATCTATGAATGTGACATAATATAGATGACCTTCAAGTGATTTAGGAGTCATAGGGTCACATCCATTAGAGTGAATGAGATCCAATATTTCTTTTGACCTTGAAGCACTGCTTCCAAATGGTCTCTTGGTATTCTTACCTAATACACATCCCTTACATACTCCTTCATGATGTTCTTTGAGTTCATGTATTCCCTATACTATGGAACTTAGAGTTGGAAGGATTTTGAAATGTAGATGACCAAATATTCAATTCCATAGTTCAGATGGGCTAATTTTAATGTGAATCAAATCTTGTACTAGAGGATATATCAACTTGTAAAGTCTTCCTTCTCGAATGCCAATTACTCTAGAATTCTATATTCTTGAGTTTTTACTCCATGCTACAACTTTTTGATCAATGAAATCTACTTTATCACCCTTATCTTCTAGGCTTGAAATGGAAAGTAAGTTCTTATACAAACTTGGAACAAATAGGATGTTGTTGAGGTGAACGTTGCTTCCATTTTACATCTCTATAGAGGTTGATCCAATACCTCTCACGGGATAGATTTTGTTATATCCAAGTTCCAGTAAATGATAATATTTTACCTTTGACAAAGCCTTCAATTGTTTGTGATGACTTGTCATGTGCCTAGTTGCATCACTATCAATTTCCCAAATTCTCTCATCTTGGAATGTGTTAGTGAGTGTCGAGAAGAGACCTTTATCCTTTTCCTTGATTACTTCCTTCTTTGTAGAGAATAAGAGGCTCCATGCTTCCTTGATGCATTTCTTAAGATATCTTTCTGCCTTTCAACACTTCTTAATGAACTTCTTCAATGTAGTGGATATCTTCATCATGCCCTTATCCAACCTTAGCTTTGATACCATGTTGAGAATTCAATATGGAAATGATTAAGATTAATTCTATTTACTTGATAACTTCTTGTGATTCCTTTTTACTTATTATATTTTTTCCTTATTTTTATATGTGTGAAGCATCAAACAATTAACAAAACACAAGAAAAACAATGACACAATATATAGGTTGCAAGTTATGGCCAAAACCTCTCCTCTTGAGATGAAAACCCTTAAATTTCTTCTCTTCCTTATAGATTCTTCAATTGGTGAATTCCATGAACTTAATTCTGAGACGAGTACCCTCCAATACCAAGACTAACCTCATTGGATGATGTTCCAAATTCGATCTAGTCAAACATAGTCAAATCTCTTCGAGTAGCACCTTTTAGACTTCCTGCTGCAAGTTTTTTGGCCTCATACCATAGATCTAAAATTTCAACCTCCCTGCAACTATTGTTGCCACACCTTGGAATTTTGATCTTATTTTATAGCCCACCCCTGACCTTAGCTTGCCTTTCCCTGACTTTTGGAGCTTGAGAGTGAACCTTGGTGACCTTCACTTGACCTCTTTTCCTCCTTTTCTCTAAGAATGATCTTGTAGATGGATTCCCTAGGTATGATGCAGAAACCCTAGTCCTCTTTAGCACTTGTGAGAGGAAGATAACCAAAACACAAATCTCCTTCATATTCCTTCTTCTTCATTCCTTCTTCCTTCCTCTTCCTTTGCTAGAATGAGTTGTGAGTGAGTGTGCTTCAAGGAGGACAAGTCCTCTTCTATTTATAGGGTTTTGAAGGGTGGACATGGCTCTTTCTTTAGGCCAACTTGACAACTTCTAGGCCAACTTGGTCTTCGAGGGTATTTTGACAATTTTAAAGAAAAAACTATTTTCTTTGCAAGTTACAATGTGCCTATTTGGGACTTCAATTTATGAGATTGACAATTTTGAATTCTTGACTTAGGAAAATCCCTAGAAGCAATCATTGGGTGCTTCACACATAAAATAAAAGACCTTTAGTATGATACACATGCTCCAAAATAATAATAATTTTCGCTCATTTCATAATTTACAATAATAATAAAATACATTTTATACTTATGAAGACCAAACCTAGTTACACATTTTTCAACAACAAATTGGTACCAACTATCTCACATTTTTAGATTACTTCATACATTCCCCTCTTAATCAAAGATTCAACATCTCCAAAAATATTAAGCTGGCATATGAGTATACTTTCCACCCTCGTACCTATTCAAATGGTCCATTTCACAACTTCATCCTACATCCTCCCTATGCATGAAAGATATTATTCCATTCGCTACCACACTATAAAATTATGCTTGAATAGCAAGGCTTATGACAAACATGGGGAATCAAACCTTCCTAATGCTAGGATTTACAACTCGGACCAAACAAATCTAAGGTATCAAGTGCAACGGATCATGCACCCCTTGCAATAGAACAACATTTAAATTCAAGTACAAGAAGTATTTGAATGTTGTACAACAACATTAGCCACATCACATGCCCAAAACATGATCCAATAGAAAAAAAATGATTGGTTATCAAGGTTATTATCTTATGTCAATCTCGTTTGCTAAAGCTAATCCACTATACTTCCATACTAACTCCATAGAATAATACAACTTTATATATAACTCCTATGGTATAGTTCTTACTCAAAACATTTCCAATGAATTTTATTTCTCCAATTCCAAAATAGAACAATATATAACAAAAATCCATTTTTTTCCAAACCCTACAATACCATGTTCAGAAAAATTCATAGAAAAAGGTGAAGGATAAAGCTAATACTGGAATGAAACCTTGTACTAATCCAAGCAATGGTAATTTAAAGATTTTTTGTTCTTCCTATAAACCCTTGTGTCTATGACTAACATTGATATCCCCTTTCGTAAACAACCCTTCCTTTGATTTTCCGCTACAATCTTTGATAGGTGACTACATTTACAACATAGAAAATAGTGGCAAGTCTACAAACCCTCACTCCACGATGCATATGATCTTGTATTCTCCACTTCATATAAAATCCCCTAGTGTTTCATGGATTAATTTCCCTTGCTCTATGGATTTGAAGCCTCACACTAACAAGCACATTGTTTATTTTCAGCTAGGGCTTGTAGAAATAGTGAACATAGGCCTAAATGATAACTTATAGCAACACAACTTATAGTAATGATCTAAGAGTCAACCGTTCAATCTTTTTGACTTCTAACTAATACATATCATAATCTCACAAATTTATTTCAAGCTGATATTTCTGTAATACATTTGCAAACATCTCCAAATATTTACACTTCCAATCTCTACATTGGATTTTAGCCAAATGGGAAACTCTAACAATCTCATAAATGACTAAATTTTGGCTTCGAGAGTACAAATGACTCCACACTTGTTTCTCTTACCCTTTCCCTTGTTTCTCATTTTACATTTCTAGAAACATAGTTGTCTATTACCCTAGAATGACACTAAGTGCTCAATTTCTGAAATGAAATGATCTCATTCTCAACAATGGTGGAACCTTTTAGAGGAGAAAATATCCTTCAATATTTGAATTAAGAATTTCATCTTTGTAAAAAACATTGCTTATGTTTTTTAGTCAACCACATTCATATTAGATCTTTGTAATTTTCTCACGGGCCAATTATTCCATGTTAGTATGCTTTGAGCACTTATTCCTTGAGATAATTGATGATGCACGATTATCTTTGAGAATAGATTTGTAACCATCCATATTGAAGATTGACATATAAATAAGTATCGATAATTGTCATATTTGTTACAATTGTTTTTCTATATATGATGACCATTTAACTCAAATTTTGTTTCTTCCCTTATTTTAGCTAAGAAATATTACAAGTGGATTAAGGGCAGTTAAGGATTTGTTTTGGTGAGTTTTACAGACCAAATTTTGGATTTTGGCTCTCTACCATGGGCGAGGCCTCCAACGATGGGCTTAGAATTTTGGATCCCAATAACCAAATTTATATTGGATAAAATACATAAAAATGTATATCCTTGAAGAAAATGTTGAATTTTATAGCTATGGTTAGTATTCATAATCATTATTATCATTTATGTACTCATATAAATATATTTCTATGTAAAGCATGTTCTTCATACTGTAATTTTCTTTTTATTATTTATGAATTTGTCAAAAGAAAAATTAGAAGGTGTGTTCTTCATGACCTTCTCAAAAGGAAAATTTGAATTTTAAAATTTGGTTTATGGATCCACAAGAAGACCAAGTCAGCCCTCCTCCCTGTCAATTCGACTCAGCCGTAAAGAGGAACCTATTCCACCCCTAAAGAAACTATATATATAAGGTCACTTGATCTCCCTCATGGTGTAATTCACATCTCACCATATCAAGCATGTTCTTCTCCCTTAAAATGAAGAATTCAAGAAGATGAAGGCCGAACATAGAAGAATATTTTTCCACTCCCATGTGTGACCAAACTTGGGATGAATTTTCTATGATGCATTTCTATGGAGAAGTCAAAAAATTTAAGTGGAAGAAAGAGACTTCAACTAAGCCTTTGAACAAGCTTTCCTACTATTGTTTTGGATGTTTTACCTCGCCTCTTGGTGGACTATTGGTCTAGTCATCTTGATGATTAGTTTTTCTATGACTTTTATGTCTCTCGTTTTGACTTGATTCTATAAGGAAAGGTTTTTGGGTTTCCCCCCATGTGGGTTTTCCAATGGTAAACTCTTGTTTGGTTGTCTCTTTCTGATCCTTATGGAATTTTTGTTTTGTTGTTGAGCTCCTCTGTGTAATTGATTTATGATAGAAAATATCACAAGAGAAAGATTAATAAATATCATAAGATGTAATTATTAGCTTAGAGGATGCCCTAGAATTTAAACAAAAAACACATTTAGTTTATCCTTTTCGTTTACCATTTCCATGCATGTATTTTTTTGTTTTGTTTGACACCATAAAATAATGAATTAAGCATATTACAGGCACAAATTAAATAACAACATAAGCTTAGTTCAAATCATGAGAATGAACTTAGAAAATACCTTCAACATTGAACCATGTTGAGATGTGAAACTAGACTATGAAGGTGTCCTCCTCCTAAAATTCTCTTGAACCACCTAAGTAATTTTTTTACCTAGCCAAATTAGGAACATCTTATCTCACTTCTTAGCCCTATGGAACCTCTGTAAGTTCCCTAGACTTTTGTGTTGAAACCCCAAAACCGCATCTTGTAGTGTGTGTCAACCACCTAGTGTTTGACACCTTCCTCAATCTCCACAAATTGTAACAACTCCTTAGCACAAAAACTCTTACAAGAACCCAAATCCTTTCCCTATCCCCCTAACTCCAAAATCCAAAATCCAAAGTTGAAATCCCTCCACCATTCTCCGCCTCCTATTCATCTATCCTTTACCAATCTCTAAAATATTCTCCCCCATTAATGGCTTACCTACCAAGTTATAGAAACCTCCCCAACTGAAACATTTGTCACCTTAAAGGTCCACTTAACCCTATTAATGCTAGGGTCTGGGGTGCCCCCCTTATAGGATAAGACAAGACAACAACTCCTAAATAATAATAATTAATACACATTAAAATAGCCAAGAAATCTCAATGATCTAGTCGAAATCAATAAGTTATGTGAGGGCCCAATTTAATTTAATATTAAATTAATGATAAGGTTACTCTTAAAAGTATAAAACATCAATTTATCATTAATCAATCTTAAAGACTATTCATAAAACTACATAGGTTAATCATTAATAAAGCTTAAGGAATAAATATTAATTTAATATAAGCTCTATTTACAATTAGGTTCAAATCATATACCATAGAAATAGTTGCGTATTTATGCAATGTGTGGGTATGTAGCTAGTAGTATGGACATGCGTCATACATGTACTATTAACACTAATAAGAAATTAACATAGCAATCAATCTTTCAAAAGCTAGGCTAATATCTAAGCATCATATATAAGATCAAGGAGTGGGCATTACAATCATTTTCATCATCATCCTCCCCGTCATTGTCATCATTATTTTCGTCGTTGTCGTCGTCATCATCATGTCCACCATCGTCATCATCTCCTTTGTCATCTTCATTGCCATCATCATCATCATTGTCATCATTCCTCCTCGTCCTCATCATTATCATTTTTGTCATCATCTTGCCCCTCCTCGTCATTATTTTCATTGCCATCATCATCATCATTAGTAGCAACATCATCATTTTCATCATTGTTTTCATTGTCATAATCGTCACCACCACACCAGCACCATTGTTTTTGTTTCCTCCAATGCTACCCCCACCAATGCTACCCCCACCACCTCTCTCACCCTTGAATATTAAAGTTGAAACATCAATATCACTAAATTAAAAACATAATATATATTTTCAAATCATCTTAGTTCATTTTGAAAAATTAATATCACTTAATAAAAAAGCTTTCATAAAATAAAAAAATATTCATTAATTTATTTTGTTGGCATTTTTCCTCATAATGTTTTCCAACATTATAAAGGTTTTTTTTATAGGTACAATTTAGCTATTGAGTATTTTGATTTTGATGACAATGATAGAATTTTTAATGACATCTAAATTGTTTGTTATTTAAAATGTATTTTTAAATGTATAAATAGATTGGTTAAATGCCCTAGAAACATTTATAATATACATATCATATTACTCAAACTAATAATTCCAATTATATAAATTATACAACTCAAATTTACTCAACAATCTTGAAAAATTACCTAAACATTAAAGAAATAAATTAAATTAATCCTTATATATAGAGTTTATATTGGATTCATATATTACACAAAATCTTGAAAAATTATAAGCAAAATTTACTCAAAAATCTTGAAAATTTACCTAAATTTTAAAAAATAAAATAAATTTATCCGTATATAGATGGTTTATATTGGATTCATATATTAATTTCGATTAATATTGATGGTTGGTATCATGAGAGGTCCATTATGGTTAAGTTATCCAATTATCGTTGCAAATAATCACGCGCAACAAGTTTGTGAAAATTTTGATGTGGGTTTGCTTGAATTTTGCGGCCGATTAATCCGCCACAAATCATAACCGTTGAATTCAAACGCCCACATTGCGGCCTTCAAACCCTATTCCTCATATACATATAAAAAAGCCTCACATATTCTCCACATTTATCCTTAGAATTCACCGGTTCGATCTCTCGATCGCTGCGCATTCAGTTGAAGTCTAGCAGTTCTATGATCTCTCATCTGCGCAGTCTTCCATCTAGATCTTCGACCTGCGCAGTTCAGTTTTGTCCATAATGTCCAAAGCTACGGATGTCCAAAAAAGGTTGGGATTTTTTTGTTTTTACTTCCTAACACGCATTACTTAGAAATTTACAAAGCTTTACTTGTTGCACAAAGTTAATGCAATTTAGAATATTTTGGTTTAACCTATTTTGTACGCTAAAAACTTTCATGTCTGATACATTACAGTCTGAGCTTATGCAACTAATGGTACTTTTCCTACTCTTTTTACATATCCTTCTGTTTGTGATTATGACCTACTCAGTGTTCTTATATCATGTTTGCCATACTCACTATATATATTTTTTGTTTGCTGTTTGTCTTATTCACTTTCTATGTAGAGTATATATTTTTAGTTTTTTTTGGATCTACTACTTTTATTGAAGGAATTTATTAACAATACATTCTATTGGAAACTGTTTTAAATCTGTGGATTATCTAGAATGCATAATAGTTTCATAGTTAAATTGTAATTTTCTTGTTTTTTTATTCCATTTTGCTATATTTTGGTGATTTTATTTTATTATCCAGAACATAATTTTTATTTTCTAATTCTTATTTAATCTTCAGATGAGTGGTACACCTGGAATTTCAGCTTTTCCAGAGGCAAATGACATTTTCTCTTGGGTTGGCACCATAAATGGAGGAAAAGACACTGTTTATGAGGGTCTGACATATAAGGTTTCTATGAGTTTTCCAAAGGATTATCCCTTCAAGCCTCCTGTAGTGAAATTTGAGACACCTTGCTTCCATCCTAATGTTGACAAGCTTGGAAACATATGCTTGGACATTCTTAAGGTATGTTTTATTTGTTTATTGTCTTTTCCCTTACCTTCTAGTTTTTAGAAAGTTCCTGTAGAACTTTCAAGCCTAAATATTCTATGCTAAGTAATATGTCACCTTTTATACATTGATTTGTAATGAGAATTGATTACAGGAAAAATGGTCCTCAGCATATGATGTTCGTACTATCCTCCTATCTATTCAAAGCCTTTTGGGAGGTAAACATGAGCTTAATCTAGATCAACTTTGTAATTTTATATTCCTATGGTTTTGTTTTCCACACTCAATCAACTCTTTTATATTGTGCAGAACCAAATAATGAATCTCCTCTTAATACCTTTGCAGCCTCCATATGGAGCAATCAAGAAGGTAATGCTTGTGACTCTTATTAAAATAAATTGCAATTCCTAATTGTATGGCATGATGATTGAATTAATTGGCTTTTAATAACAGTCTAGAAGTCTTAGTGTTAAGGCATTCACTAATTATGGTTGAAAATGTGTAGACTTCAAAAAAGCAGTGATGAAGCAGTACAAGGATGACCGTGGAGCAACTAGTCAATAGTTTCAATTCATGCAGTTTTCAAGATTCAAAGATTATTTTCCTTCCCTGAAGTCAAATCAAAATGTCTTGGAGGGTGGTTTAAAATTTTTGTAGTGTATTGTAACAGAAGTAGTGGAGTATAAAAAATGTATTGTTTATTAAAATTGAATTTAGATAGAAAGTATACTTATTGTGGCTCTTAACCAATGCTGAATGTTTTTTGTAAATGTATATATATCTATTTTGTCCTATGGAATTTGCTTAGTTATAAACTAACCATCATATGAATTATGGTGGTTTCTTATATAAATGTATAGGATTAGTAAGGAATTATATGATGAATCTTGGTGCATGCATTTTTTCAACAAATGTTTATAGACTATTGGTAAACTTGAATTCATACTTGTAAGTCATAAACATATTGTCTCATGAATTCTACTTTCGTTTTGAGTGCTAGTAGATGTTTATAATAAATGTATATCATTTCCATTTCGCAATTTATTGAGTATTGGAAATTTGCTTTGTAGATGCTTATAATAAATGTATATCATTTCTATTATCTTAATTTATTGAGTCTTTGACTACATTGGAAATTTGCGTCTAGAAGTTAGTACATGGAAAATTATTTGCACATGAAAGTGATTACATAAACCTTATTTGTTGGAGATGAAAAGTAATGTTTTTCTATGTTACTATCAATATTTTATAAATTTATTTTTCATTTAAAATACTTATTATAAAATTAATAATTTAGTAATTTAAATAATGCAAATTATTTAATTTTCTCCATATTTATGTTATTTTATAGTTTTTTTGGAATAAAATTCCATCTTAGATAGCATGACAATAATAAAATAATGTAAATAGAATATAATGGAATTGCTTATTTTAAGAAGTTAAAATTGATGAAGGTTCTTATTTCAACCTAAGGTGGATGAGGATGTGTTGCCTATATTGATTCTCAAGGAATATACTTAGTATATGCTTAGTCTTAATGTGTATCAAAGACTATAGTGTATTAAAGAGTTTATTAGGTTGCATTGACTTTTACTAAATTTAAAGAAAAAAAATTGTAAGTTTGTTAGGTTGCATTGGCGTTGAATAAATTTAAAAATTTAGATTTGTCAACCCCTCACCAATTTCCTAGGGATTTGATATTATTCAAACTGTCATAAGTGTTCCTCCATGATAATTTAGTCATTATTACTTATAATCACAGTCTTTGTTGAAGAGTATATATGATAGTAGTGCTAAGTGAAACATCAACAATATTTATGTTCACACTGCATATGACTTCATTAGAGACTCCTCAATGTCTTAATCATCATCACTCTTGAATCAAAGCAACTATAACATTCTAAATCAATAGTCATAGACAAATCCTCATAGCAATATAAAATGCTTACCAACATAGCACACCATCAATTCTTTATTCAAAATTTGAATACCATAATCATACTTATTTAAACAAAGTCTATCATAATTATGGTACATATTTATCTTTTACTTATCCATCCCCCCTATATCTCGTTCAGGATATCTTAAATTTATGAGAGATCTTAATGCATGAATTCACATGATCTTATCATGGGTACCTTTACTTCTCATAGTAAGCATACAATAAACCATACATACATGTACAATGAGTTGAAGATACAACTTCAAGGATTAATATAAACCAAGCAAGTCAAAGTAACTATACAATCTCTTTGGTGCAATTCATTTATCCCCCACATATGCAACTCTCATTTTACTGCTTAACTAAGTTGCATACAAATCAAAACAACAATGTCCATGTCCTTGCTGAAATGGTGACATTTTGTTTTATGGGAGCATATCAAAAGGAAATCATATACTCTACTCACAAGTCTATGTAGTTTATTATTCCTCATGGTGTTTGCATGAAACAAAATAACTTATGTACTAGTACCCATGCTTACATACATAATAAGCACAACAGTTCAAACAATACTGTAGATGATGATACATATATATAGAGAGAGAGAGAGACATATACACACTCTTTTAAGAATTTTATTTAATTATTTTGAAGAGAAACATAGTTTGTTATTTGACCTATATGGTATCTAACTAGAGTCAAATAGAGCACAGATTCTCCCTCACACATGGTAGTTTTCTCTTTAATTTTATCATAATTTAGTTGTGAGAATTTGTGATATATTCACATATGAAAACACGTCCATGCAACTCATTGTATCCCCATAATGAGTACTACATGCAAGTCACACTTGCCAATGTACAATCTAAAATAATTATATCCTTCTCATATATGCATTACTTGTTATGAGGAGTTAATATTGCAGTGGTATGTTCATCATGCCTTACGATGATTACCAATGGTTTAATTATAGTGTTATGTTATGCATAACTCAAAACATCACTTTTCAATCATGATATAAGAGCCTTTAACCAAAGCTTAAATTTTTAATTCTTGAAAATAAATAAACTTTTTAAGCTCCTCATCTATGAGGGAACACGATAAAAGTAACTTATTAACATTAATAAACATGTTAGTTCTTCACTTTAGCACTGCTTTATGCATGCAAACATACCAGAGCAATCTCCTAGTAACCATACACCAAATATGCTCTGCCTACATCATCTATAATCACATTCTATTTGTTGAAGAGTATATATGATAGCAACACTAAGTGAAACATCAACAATATTTATGTTCACACTGCATATGACTTCATTAGAGACTCCTCAATGTCTTAATCATCATCACTCTTGAATCAAAGCAACTATAACATTCTAAATGTATAATCATAGACAAATACTCATAGCAATATAAAATTCTTACCAACATAGCACACCATCAATTCTTTATTCAAAATTTGAATACCATAATCATACTTATTTAAACAAAGTCTATCATAATTATGGTACATATTTATCTTTTACTTATCCATCCTGGCCCTATATCTCTTTCAAGATATCTTAAATTTATGAGAGATGTTAATACATGAATTCACATGATCTTATCATTACTTCTCATGGTAAGCATATAATAAACCATACATACATGTACAATGAGGCGAAGATACAACTTCAAGGATTAATATAAACAAAGCAAGTCAAAGTGACTATACAATCTCTTTGGTGCAATTCGTTTATCCCCACATCTGCAACTCTTATTTTACTGGTTAACTAAGTTGTACACAAATCAAAACAACAATGTCCATGTCCTTGTGGAAATCTTGACATTTTGTTTTATAGGAGCATATTAAAAGGAAATCATATACTCTACTCACAAGTCTATGTAGTTTATTATTCCTCAAACAGCATGAAACAAAATAACTTATGTACCAGTAACCATGCTTAGGTGTAGTTTGCTTTTACCTCATAGGTCCTCATATCATTTAGACTTGAACTATCTTCTTAAAAAAATTAGGTAAGCTGAATCAAAACAGTATCATATGCAAACTGTGACACACATATATATATAGACATCGACAATTAACACCTATGCATCCTACTCGCTCTTGCTCGGATTCCTCTACTAGGTCAAGGCCCAAACTCCCATCATACAACAGAACCTCTTATCGAAAAGTGATTATTACCATTAGCTTGAACTATGAACGCAATGAGCAAGGTAATATAAATTTGAAGGGTGTGAGTGCATTTACTAATCGTGTTGATAGCAATGGCGACATGCGATGATGATCCCCTTACCGCCACGAAACAAAACACGTTCCTACATGCATTTACCGAAGGTTGCCATGGACTTGTCTATGTTCTCATTTTGTTTTATTTGCTTTTTTTACTTAGATATCTGTAAAAAAAAAAATTCATTTTGATTTAGACTTTAGCCAAAATGACATTTTTCTCATTAAACACATAATTACTATCTCTTCATGTTGTCTCTATATTTTTAACAAGCTAACATCTACTAATTGGAGTGAATTTCTTAAAAAAATAATTAATTTTTTTTTTAACTATCATTAATTATTTTTTTGGTTTTTTTAACAATTTGTTTTTTCGAGTTGATTTTGTTAAAACCAAATTCAACTTTAAATTTAGAAAATAATGATCCAAAAATTTTAAATCATTAAAATTCATATTAGTCATCTTTTGTCAAAAAGTAAAGTGATACCCTTGAACCACTACAAATAACACAACCACTACAAATAACACACCCTTCCTATAGTTCCAAACAAATAAAATATCCTCTAATTCTAATATCAACAATTGTTTTTGAGATATATCTGTGTGAATAAATTATTTTATGTTACACACAAAAAAATATATCAATAATTGTTTTTGAGATAGATTTGTGTGAATAAATGCTTTGGCATCACATAAAAGAAAATATATCCTAATTTATTCAGAGCTTAAATACAATATTGATATTAGTTTTTTTCTTGACACTCTTTATATAATAGGAAAATGTTCTCTCTTTTGAATAATCAGAATCTTAGCACCTCTATCACCTTCACCATTATTATTAGTTTGACATATATGAAAATCTTTGGTTTTTGTATGGAAATTAACATTTCAAAAAAAAATCCTTGTGTTCGTGCCATTATTTTCCTTATGCCATGTTTTGTTGCCACAATAGAATAAAGAAAATATATCATTAAACTTAAACAAGTTTGTTTGAAATTCCTCCCATTACTCAATCCACCTATTTTATAATGAACAATAGATTGTTATAGATTTCCATTGATTATTCTTAGACACAATGACATATTCCTATGTTACAATTAGCCATGTAAATTACTAACTAACATCGATCTAGTTAGAATTAAAAGAAAAACATGTTAACATGATTAATATATTTAGAGTTATCCACCAATACAAAGCGATTAAACTTTTTGTAATTGTTTTGGATTGCAGATTACTATGGTGTTGTTTCTGGAAGGAGCTCGGATTCTCTACAGTGTTCATATTTTATGGTTGACGTTTTTTTGTAATTGATTTCAATTATTAATGGGATATGAGAAAACATTTAAAACCTCAAGAGTAAATTCTGGTCCTTTTATTGATCTCAAGCAAGGAGACAAATAGGATTGAGGGAGCTCTTGATTATACTCATGCTTTAAGTAATGAAGCTATATCCTTTTGGTTCATTTAAGTAAACCATATATAGAGAGGTGTTAGTCGATCGTTCTTGTAGCATTAGCTATCCCTTTTTACTTTTCCATCTATTCATGTTAAGTAAGGAATCTGACGGTGTTTGAAATTACACAAATAATTTAAATAAATAATAATCAACTAACAATTTTTAATGCTTCTTGTAATGATTTAGTAAGTAGTGATCATAGGATTTCAATAAAGGTTACAAGTAGCATGGAGAATGGTTGGATGACCCTTATTTGTCTCACATGTGATGATAATATATTCGATTGAACCATAATGATAACTTGATTAAGAGACATCATTTCCAAAAGAAAACACGAAAGGAGGCCAAATGCACAACCCACTACATAGAGACCCATACAGCAAAAACAGAGGAAGTCCACAACCTAGTTACCATAGTAAACTTGCCTGAAGTAAGCCAAAACATAACCAAAAAATGCACACCAATGTCGACGAGAGAAGGCTAATCAACAGGTGGTTCTTCCACAATTCGGCACCAACGAAATTCAAGCTCATCTGCACCAAGAGCAACGAACTGATTAGAAGGTTTGGGATCTACTCGCAACATCTCTGTATCGTGAGTGCTGCAACCTGGGTCGACCTCAACATGCTAAGGCGCCATTCCAATTCCAAGGTGAATCGCACGAGGAGGACCAACGACTGCCCCCAAGCCTCCTGTATGAGAATTTGAACCCTCCATGTGAGTTGTCTCATAGAATACCACAAATATGTGGGCGGTTATCCGAGGCTGGTGCAGAGAGCTGTTGAAAGAGAAAATGGCAGAGCCTGTCGAGGAGGGAGGCACACGGGATCGACTAGAGGCATGACGTCGCTCGCTCCCACTACGAGTACCACGATAACGACCCGTGAATAGTTCACTGGTGGGGGCAGGCGAATCCAAAGTAGAGCCAGTCAGAATGTGCTAGGGTTGCCCTCTACGGCACCCCATTCTGTGACGAAGATGAGCCGTCGAAGTAGGGGCGAAAGAAAGGTTGAAGACAAGCTAAGCAATGGAACCGAGATCAAGCGAGCATCGAGTGGAACAACAAAGACATGGAGACCCGGGAGAGGGCCCTCGAATGCTAGATGCAAGCGGGAGCTTGCAAGCCACCTTTGAATTTCCCTTCCCAATCTCCCACCCTCCTAACTCAAAGACTAGGAAGAAGCCAGAACGGTTGGACACGGGGTCAGAAGCACTGAAGGAATTGCTCAGAAGCCATCTACCAAAGCCAAAGGCCAAAACAGAGACCAAGAGATGATAAACCGACAGGAGAACCTCCAAACTGAATCCCAGAACCCCCCAATGGAAAGAGATGAGCCGATGGAGCTGCCATTTGAAGGTCGAACACAGCTTCCTCGTCAAATGCCGAGAAACCACAGAGAGAACTGGAAATTGAACAGAGGCGAGGGGATGAGCCCAGAGAAGCAACTCGCAAAGCTTCAACACAAACACAGGGCAGTGCCATTCCTTAAGCTGGCTAGACCTTTCTTGAAAAACCCCATTCATAAGTACTACATTGATGATCATTGTCATCTCTTGCAGGTAGTAGCGTGCGGAGGGAGGATCCATTACAGAGGACTGAAAGAATGAGCCTGAACCACTTAACGGGGGAGTGTAATGACTCGCATGCCACGCGCTCTACCCTTCTCCTACATTTAACACCTCATACAAGATGGGCACGTGTCGAGCTGCCTCGCCCCATCCAATTCCTATCATGTTGAATGTCGCATCAATCAGACACATCCGAAGAATTTTGAACAAATAATTAAAATTAACTATAAAATTCATTGCAATTGTAAGGGTGACCCTTGAAGGTGTGCCAAATTTCTAATTTTTTCCATTAAATATAGGTTCCTTGGAAACCCTAAGCACTACCCCTCATTTTAAGGATGACACTCACCATAAATAAAATGACATAGATTAAATGTACTTGACCTAACAAGGATATTGAGTGACTCCCATAATTTCAAGTAAATTAGATAGGAAAATATCTTGGGCACTTGACTTTGAGATCTTGTGTTCCTAATTCACAACACCCAACAAGTTGTGCTAGCATACTCAGCTATCTACTCCTAATTCACAATACCCAACAAGTTATGCTAGCCTACTCGGCTATCTATAACATATTTAATTGAAATATGGTGATTGTAATATCCCTCCTTTTAATAATAAATA
>APFE030214064.1:0-22895 GCA_000404065.3 Pinus taeda | reverse complement strand
AGAGTGCACCACATATATCCTTTCCAAGTGGTAACGCACGATTATACCAAAAATCCCCTATCAAAGCTGATGATGGATATCAAGAGTGTTTCGTTGACATTGGCCATGGTAGCCAGCATTAAGGTTTTCAGAATGAGTTTCTTGGGATATTCTCTTTGATGGAAGCCCATAGCATAAGAAATTGCCAAAAGCCATTGGTAATGCTTGCTTCGGTTATGCATTCGGCAGTCAAGAAGGCACCAAGTATATCCCTGCCAACTTGGAAAGCACAATTATATATCAATAATACCCTAACATTTCTAGGATAATAAAGAACTTTTGTTCTAGGGATTGAATCAATTGTTCATGGACTTCACCACATTGCAAGGGTAATGGTTCGGATATTAACTTCCTAACTTCCATCTAAATAGGAATACTGTATGGAGAAATTAAGTTTTAAGTTTCATCTTGAGATTATAAATGTCATTAAATGCCATGAGCCAATTATTCTGAGCTTGTATGTGCTATGTGGTAATTAAATTTGCATTTGTATTTTATTTTTAAAATGTTTTTCTTTTAGATCTGATTCATGGTTTGGATTTTTTTTTGGCAACTTTTATTTTTGTTTTCACTGCATTGGTTTTTCTGGCATTATCTAGCATTTAAAAAGTATTATTGTTTTTTTTCTGAAATATTAAAAAGTATTATTGTTTTTTCCTGAAATATTCAAAATATTAAAGTTTTTTATCTTTCTTATTTAAAAAATCGTTTAATTAATATAAGTAAAATAATGTTATTTATTTAAAAAATAAAAATTATACTAGCAATTTTGCTATATTAAATTTTCAACTTATTATATTAGTTTTGAACTATACATTATTAAAAAATAATTGTAAACTCTATATTTAGGTCTAATGTTTTATTAAAGGAAAACATTAAAAGTATATTAAATGTTACATCTTTTCTAAAATTTCTTATATTTGGATGACATTATAATAAATGAATTTGTATATGGTTTTATAGTATTTAGTTTCATTTCGTTTATATATTGATTGCAACTCTAAATAATTCTATTGGATTGGATGGGGCAAACAATATTTCAACACACACTATGCAAACATTGCTCATTGTAATTTCATAGATCCACTAGTGGGTTTAGTATGGCAAGTTAGAAGAGTAGGTTGTTGTTTTCCAAAAGAAGTGAAAGACCCTAAACTCTAGATAAATTCTTATTGAATAAAGCATTATATACAATTCATGCAAGACCATGCTTTGATTGGGAATTGTTTTCACTTTTGGATCATAGAGTTAATTGGATTAAAAAATGGAAGCCATAAGGACAAGTAGATCTAGAATTGGGGCCCAAAGGCTTCTTCATTATGATCTTTACTAATTGAGAAGATTGGATGTGTCTACTTGAATGTGGTCCATGTTTCTTTAATTTTGCAGGACTTTACCTTCATTTTTGGATTGAATGCTTCTTCCTAGATAAATAAATCTTTATGGTGAGCCTAGTTTGTGTCATACTATAATCTCTACCAAGGTAGTTCAGATAGGAAGAAATCCTAGTGGATATAGGAAACACCTTTGATCACTTTGTCCAATATTCAAAAGTCATCAAATGTGGTTGATATATGTACCTTATATATGGATATGTTTCTACATGGACATCTCTCAACCTCTTCAGACCTCCATTGATCTCTATTTAGGGGACAAACTCTGGTAATAGAAGTATGACTATGAACACCCTCCTTTAGTTGTTGTCGTTTATATGATATGGTCACCCCTTCAAAGAATTCCCTCTTCAAATTATTGAAATGCAACAATTTAACAATCCAATGAAGGATGCACAAGGCTTCACTCTAGTTAATTCCAAGAATAAGCAGATAAGGGCTTTTATTTCTTCTAAAATTAAATTAGGACTCTAGACACTGAAAAGGTTTGAAACCATCACTTGAATATTCTCTAACTGCATTTGATGAGACAAGATGATTTTCAACAAGATTTGGCCATTACTAGTTTATATCATAATAATAGGACTTATAAATTCTTACAAGTTCCTCCATCCCTTTTGGTTCCCACCAATCAGTTTCATCTACTGACACTCATACCTCTATCATAGAGGTGATCTCTCAAGAAATGGCAGCTGAGTGGAAGAAAAAGGATCCTAAACATCACTTCTAAATCTCTTTTCTCTATCCTTAGATATTTGAATTATTTGTTATATTTTTTGTTTATAAAAATTAATTGTATTTTTATTTAAACTTGAACAAATTGTTATTAATTTATACCATACTATATTTAAATAATTTTAAAATAGTTTTATTTTTTTAATCCTATTATAATACCTTTTTTTTCAAGAAAAAAAACGAACTTTTTATTGCTATAAAAAGTTGCATATACATTCACAGCATCTATTGTTGTTATAACTATAGTCTGCACAAAAATGGCTCAAAAAATAAACTTTCCTCTTTGTGAGAAGAGATCAGTTCCCCCAACAAATTGTCATTGCTCTTTCTGATATCATGAATCTATCCTGTTTCCTTTTTTGAGCATACTATGCCATGGAGAAAGCGCCCAAAAAAACATATACCTCGCAACAAAAGTCTGTTACATGAACCTGTTTCATCTATATTTGATAAAAAACATAAATCAAAGATAGAGTTTTTTGTTCTGCTATTTCCTGGTAAAAGTTTTGAGCATATGGTGGCTAGTCCGAAACATGGTTCTCCCAGTTGTTCTCTTCCATTATTCTCCATTGTTCAATACCGTCTTTAGAAAGTTTATCTGCCATATCATTTTGTTCCCTGTATATATGATGAATGGACAAAAAATTAAAAGATATTTTCAGGTGCTGAATTTCTTCAAGTAGAGGCTGCAAAACAGCTGCTATGACCATTTATCCAATTGATTGCATTTAAAGAGTCTCCAAAAATCGGAACTGTGAGGGTGTTTTTGTGAATCAACCATCATAAAAGAAACTTGAGGGCTGATAGTTCTGCATAGTTATTCGTTCCATTTCCTAGTCAGATTGAAACTTTTAGAGTGTGGTTGTTGTTTAAATGGATAACGATGCCTGCACCAGCTTTATTGTTCTGGGAGGCTCCATCAAAGTAAGCCAAGGGCACACCTTCCTTAATTTTCTCCTCTTCCACCTTCCGGTCATCCTTAGAATCCGGGATATTTGAATATATGGATAAGCATTGTACCGCAATTGAAACTGCCTCTCTTTCTTTCTCCTGGAAAATGTTTCTATTTTTGGCAATCCAAATGCCCCAACAGATGATAGGAGGCATATTCCTTAATTTCTTAACTGATATTTGGTTCCACCATTTTTGCCAAACTTCAGCTAAAGACATTCCTTCCCATGAGATAGATAATTGAATGTACTTGGTCACCTCTCACCATACTTTTTTGACTATTGGACAACCAATGAATAGATGATCCATAGTTTCCGAGTCATTTTTGCATAGAGGACACCTCCCCGGTCCTTGTTTGTGTTTGGCTTGGAGAGTGTCCCAAGTTGGGAATTTCCTTTTTAGGATACACTAGAAAAAACAATTTTTCTTTTGCTCGACATTTTAACTTCCATAACGATTTTGCCCACCAATCTGGGTCTCCCCAACCTTTTTTGGACATGAGAAACTTGTATCCAAATTTTGGAGAATAACTTCTAGAGTCCGCATAAGCCCAAATCAACTGGTCTAGTCTGTCCTTTAGTCTTACGTTTCATCTGGAGAGTTCTTGCTTGAAGATCTCCCACTCATTCCACTAGCAGGGGTGAATATTCAGCTCTTCTCCTGTCTTCCATGCTTGACCCAAAATGGATGAGTATCCTACCTTCTCCACCTAGTTTAAATACAAAAATCCTTTGGAGGCAAGGTGTCTTATCAGATCGGGGGATAGAGCATAATTCTCGCTGCATCCCACCCAGGGATCGCTTCCAATTTGAATATTTTCACCACTTCCAATCTGCCAAGACACACCTTGTTCAATAATTTTAAAAGCCTCGACACTCGCTCTCCATATGGTAGACACTTTCCCACCTTTTTTTCGGGATTCCTAATCTAGTCTTCTAATGGGGAAGGATCAATATATTTTCTTTTTACTATTTTTGTCCAGAGATTTTCGAGTTTAATAATTCTCCACCCTGATTTTGTTCCCAGGGAGGCTGTAGAAGTATTCATATCTTTAATTCCCCATCCTCCCCATTCTTTTGGTCTTGCCACTTTGTCCCAGGCGATCCAAGGTAATACAGACTCCTCCTTTGATCCTGCCCATAAGAATCTGCTGCAAATCCTTCTTATTTTTCCCAGGATTCCTCTGGGCATCCAGGACAGAGTGGCCCAAAATACAGGCATTGCCAAAACGACTGATTTTATCAGAGTTAGTCTTCGTGCTCTGGAAAGCCATCTCAAACTCAAATGTGAAATTCTGTCTTCTATCTTTGCTACTAACCAAAACCAATCTTATATTTTGTAATTGTCTCGTTTCAACCAAAACCCCAGGTATTTGAAAGGGTCCCCCAGTTTTGAAGTGTCTAAAGGTAGGATGGTCGATCGCTAACTTATCTCCTGCCTATTTAAGCCCTCAGTTATAAGTTGAGATTTCCTGTAATTTACTAGCATTCTTGTTGCTTTCATAAACAGCTCAAGGACCTCCTTTATCTTTTTGAATTCAATGAGACTTCCATTACAAAAAAGGAGTATATCGTCTACAAATAGGAGATGAGTAATAAAAAGGTTTACTGCCACCTCCAGACCTTTTATTGATCCTTCTCTCTTGGCTTTTAACAATAACTGACTCAGTCCTTTTGCCATGAGGAGGAACAACAAAGGGGATAAAAGGAAACCTTGCCTTAGGCCCCTTTTCCCTTTGAAAAATGGAGAGGCAGCCCCATTAATGAGCACCACGAAGCTAACACTGGTGATACATCCCACAACCCAGTTGATAAAATATATTTTGAAACCTAGGTGAGTTAACAACATCCGGATATAGGTCTAGCTGATTCTGTCATAAGCTTTTGACAGATCACTTTTCACCACAGCTCCTTTCTTTTTCAACAGCTTTACACTGTGAATTGTCTCCTAGGCCACTCCAATAGCTTCGTGGATTTGTCGACCATCCAGAAACCCAAACTGTTCACTTGAGATACATCTAGATAGGATTGGTTTTAAGCAAGTTGCTATAGTTTTTGCTATGATCTTGTATACACTGTTGCATAATGAGATGGGTCTGAAATCTTCAAAGGACTCAGGGTCATCTTTTTTGGGAATGAGATCAATAAATGTAATATTGAGTGGTGCATATACCAGACCTTTCCTTTTGGATTCCTCCACCACATCCATAATTTCAGAGCCTATCTGCTCAAAGAACTATTGGAAAAAATCTATTGGCCATCCGTCAGGTCCAGGGCTTTTGTTTTTTGCCATGGATTTTATTACCTTCTCCACTTCCTCCATAGTAACTTCCCCTTGTAAGCCTTCTACTTCTTCCTCCTCCACATATCGGGGAAAACTTTGAGCTGTTCTCATCACTTCCGCTAGAGTAGGCTCTCTCTCTTCTGAAAAGAGACCTTTAAAATGGTTCCTCCCCATGGATGAGAGTGATTTGAAAGTATTTGCCTCTCTTCCTTCTTCATCTTTTAATTTCCAGATAGTATTCATAGTCCTTCTGCCTTTCGCAAAGTTGTGAAAGAATTTTGTATTTTCATCTCCAGTGAGTAGCCATATTGCCCTGCTTTTTTGCCTCCATTCTTCTTCTTTGTCCAATAATATTTTGCTTCGTTGCTTTTCTAATTTCATAATCCCGTCTTTTGTATCCTGATATTCTTATCCGGTTGAGTCAGGATTTTCTAGGACCCCAAGCTCCCTATCAATATTGATTAGAGCTTCATTTTGTTCCTGCTTCCTTTTTTTCACCCATTCTATTGTGGCCTTCTTCATTCTTTTCAGGTTTTCCATGAATAGGAAGCTCTTGTCTTCCATCGCTTCCCTGTTTGGATGTTGCCAAGTTTCTTTGAAGAGTTTGTCCTGCATCCAAGCGGCGTTGAATTTAAAAGGGGCTGCAGGCTTTTTTGGGGGCGAGGATAATTCGAGCATAATAGGGAAATGATCCAAGTTCCCTCCCTCGCCAATCCACTGTCTAAACATCGAAATTCTGGTACCAAGATCCTCACTTAAAAGAAATCTATCCAACCTTTTAGTAATCCAGCCTTCCCCCGTCCTCCGATTTCTCCAAGTAGGCTTTAGTTTTTGCAAGTTTTCATCAAGCAGCTTAAGTGAGGAAAGGGTGTTTTGGAAAAAATCTGATAGGGGATCTTCTCTAGCTGAGGGGCCCCAATCTTCTGCCCTCCCAATAGAAAAATTCAGGTCTCCTCCTACAACCAAGTTTTGATTCTTCAACATGGTTTTAGCCAGGAGGCTATTCCAGAATGAAACCCTCTCCTTACAGGGACCATAAATGTTTAAGATGGACAGAGGGCTATCTAGATCTGGGGATCAAACCTCCATCCCCAATCCTTGTGAAAATCCCCACGAGTTTAATAGCTTCATTTTTCCTTCTCTAAACCCTACAGCCATGCCTCCTGAATGACCATGAGAATCCAAGGCTTGAAACTGCCATCCCGGAAACAAGGAGCCTAAGAGTTTCCTGCAGCATAATGAAATTGGGGTTGTAACGTTACATCAACTCCTTTAAAGCCAGTTTTTTGGGTTTACTGGCTAAACCCCTACAGTTACATGAGAGACAGATCATTTTGAACCCTTCTCAAAGGGTTTCGCCGCTCTAAGCACCCCAATTATTGACATTTGCTTCCCATCCTCCATATCATATTTTGCCTTAACTTGTGCTTTTGATAAAAAGGACTTCCGCCCCCTTGCCTTATTCCTAGAGGTCTGGGGGATGTCCATACCTATGCCTCCGATAGGTTCTACAGCCTCTGGTATTTTATCAAGGGAGCGGAGATTATAATGACATTCGGATTTTGGGGCCGAGATTTTGGATTCAATTATGCTCGTTGATTTTGATTTCCCATCACAGTTCTGATAGATTTTGGGTATAGATGCACTTATGGATTCAACCCCTTCTTGGTCTATAAATGAAAGATTATGTGGATTTGATATAATGCATGTTTCATTTTCTTTGATTGGAGAAAACATAGAAGGAGAGTTAGAGACCAGATGCATACCCTTCGAACCTTCCTGGGATTCTTTTGTAGCATCCAGGTCCTCCTTAATCAGATCTGTGAGGGGGACTTCTACAGCTTCCTGGCTGGTAATCTATATCTACTCCGTGTCCCTCTGTTCCTCGCTCCGATCCATCTCTTTGCCGATCTCCACTTGATTCCCTTCAGTCCTGGGAACCATCTCATTAGCTTTTATATGCTTTTCTTTTTCACTTTTCCTCTGTCTCCTTCTACGATGATATCCCGTAGGGCAATCCCTTGCCAGATGGCCATGCTCATGGCAGCTGTGGCACCTATAAGGAAAGTGCTCATAATCCAAGAGCTGGTCAAAAACTAGATCTTTATAATGGATCTTCATATTTCCCGGAAGGACCCCCCCTGGTTTGAGCATTACCAGAATCCTAGCCATGGCTTTGTTTCTAGTCTCTACAAATGACATGTCCGCCTCCAAGAATGTGCCCAGTGTGTTGCCAATCGATCTGAAGACAGATTCTACCCAAAGAAAGGATGGCAGCCCTGCCCTCACCCAAACTGGAAAGGTGTCTACCTTCTCTCGCTAGGCGTCGAACAGTGGAGTCTAGCATCTAAACAGCACAGGTCGTTTTCCGAAAGCCCAATTTCGTGCCAAAACCATATCCACCATTTCTTTTTTGTCAAATTGGATCATGAAACATCCTTTCGCTAGCACCGAGACTTTGAAAGAATCCCCCAAAACTTTTGCCATTGTTGTTCAGCCCAGTTTTGTATAAAATGTGCCGAAAAGTTTTTCCCTCTTGCTCGTCCAACCACTGTATTTTCCGCCACCTCCGTTGCCTCCTCAATCTGAACGTCCACTCCTAGGATCAGATTTGCATCTGGAATTTGCTTTACAACTTTCTGTTTTTTTCATTTTTCCCCGGTTTGTTTTTCCCCTAGATTTTCTTATCTTTCTTTCGCAACCTCCACCCTCCCTAATTCTTCTGTTTTCTTGGACAGGACCTTCTTTCTAGCCAACACCAAATCTAGGGATTCCGCATTTGCTCTGGCTCCCCCTGATTCCCCGGTTCCTATGCCTTTGCCTGCCCCTTCCTTAGGCCCTTCCTCCTCCGACTGCCATACTGCAGTAACACTCGGATCTTTCTTACTTTCATCCTCTTTCGTCTTACTTCCTTCTACCCCCTGATTTTCACGAAGGTTTTCCCCGGCCCTTGTTAAAGAGGTTCTTGATATGGCCTGAGGGCTTCTTCCCTTTGCCTATCTAAGGTCCTCTTTTAACCCTGCACTTGTGCTTTGCCAAGACCAGTTTTTGGCACATTGTCCATAGACAACGTCTTCGAGACCTCCATAACAAAACTAAGCACGAGATAGGTCGATTTGGGTACTTACTTGAGAAGCTAGGAGGTCTTCAGGTTTCTGGTTCTCCTCCTTCAGCCACTTTTGTTTATGGGAGGTATGGTATACCTGGTCATCCTGGATCCTCCATGAATCCAACCTCAGGTTTTCCTTTGGATCATCGACCGCCGAGATATTGAACCCCAGGACCTTCAGATCTGAGCTCTCCTTCACAGACTTGTGCAAACTATTATCTCCGAAGAATAGTTCCAGGTTTTGGGTCAATAGCTCCTTACCCCAAAGCGACAAAATGACTTCCGGTTCAGCGTCTAGCTCAATGGATTCGCCAGGGATTACCATGTTTAAACCCTCTTAATTACCTTCTTAATCTTTACTACACAGTCAAGATGTGTTCTCCTGCGGGTAGATTCCTAGGACTAGGCGGTGATTCTGGCAGTTTGGTCGCCCGGACAAAACAGGCAGAGGGGTTCCTATAGACTCGGATACAACACTTGTTCCCAGTCCCCTTTCCTGACCATAAACGCGCCTTTCCCAGTCCTCTGATCCAGACAAGTGTCTGTGCTCGATGCCCTGGATCGTATTCCAATCTGTCCGTTGGCGACTCCTCCTTCCTCGCGCTCCAGGTCTTCCCAGATCTCCTTAAGCCCTTGGCCCTTTCGGACACAGTCTTTGCTCCTGTGACCGATCGCTTAAGCCTACGGTCTCTCTTCCAGACCCCGACATGGTTGTCGGTCAAGTTGTAAGTTAATTGATAATCAAAAGCATTTCTCTTTCTTTACACATTCAATCGTATTATAATACCTATATACACTTTATTTATCTATTATTTTTTTAATTAGTATTAATTGTGTCAAGAGGTGCTCTACAACCTAGTATGGGGAAGACTAGGGAAAATTCCCAAGATGGAGAAAACCCTTGCTCAAATATACTTATTATAGTATCAAGTGTACAACAGAGGGAGTAGAATAATATAGAGTCAAAATTACCTTTCCAAATTGGAGATCCAATATCAATACCCCTATACAAAGAGTGTACTCATAAGCTAATGACATATTGATGTAGAAGCTTATTCTGGCTGGGTTCCATTGTCTCACTTAATAGTTTCAAAATTCCTCATATTAATTGCTTCAATCTTTGTGTTCTTATTTCCAAACATTGGTCATCCTTTGCTGCCCTTTAAGCCCTTTTTATGAATGCTATAATAAGGATAACGACCTTCTAACCTAAGAAAAATACCTTTGATCACAATATTGCTCATTGGAGTGACTATGTCTAGGGTAGAGAAGATTACCTAGACTTCTTGACCCACACAAGCAGTCCCTTCACAAAACTATAACCTACAATAAAGACAACGCCCTCCTTATTGGTCACTGTGGCTTAGTGAGGAGGCCCTAAATCAAACCTTTCATCCATCAAACAACTTCTGCTTGCTTTAGGGTACAACTCCTACGCACATCCTTAGAATGTAGGAAAAAACATTATACCTTACATGCCCAACTATTTAACAAGACTACGACGTGCTAGAGAAGACTTCTTTGAGGTTGCAGTATACCTAGAAGAGAGATCCCATATCATAGAAACATAACCAATCACTTCAGGTCTTCATATTCTTGTGGTTAGCTTGAGGATAGTTGAGACCTAAAATAGAAGAAGATCGATATGCTGAGAATAACCTTGTCTTGTCCTTCAACTAACTTTGTTGCCACACAGAAGAATTATCACAAAAATAATGTATAAGAATTTGTCTAATGAGGTTGGAGACCACCTCTCTTTATATAAATCTATGGGGTCAAAAGACATGACCATTTGGCTCCAAAAGCCTCTAAGATGATGCAACCAACCTTGTCAATTTACACATGTTAGGGTATAAATTCAAAAACATACTCTTGCTTTTCCAAATTTGATGATCTTTAGGTTAATGTCGGTCCTCTTGAAAAGAGTAATTTAATGCAATAATCATATTCATCAAATGAGATGTACAAAGTGGAATTTGTCCATAGCTTTTGATGGTAATGCTCCCTCTCAACTAGGGAGAATTCCATTTGCCAATCCATTCATTATCTTGATCATCATGCCATCATGATGTCATGAACCATAATTGTTTCTCATCTCTACTTTCTTGAACATTGATATATATAATAAAGAAGAATTGATCGAGAGTGAGTTATAAGACTTTACCACTCTCCACTAACAGAAGTGAGTCCAAGGGTTGAACCCTAATCAAAATTGATCCCAGATCAGTTTGTTGAACATCATGCATCGTAGACATAGGGAGTACGATAGTACATGATGTGTCCATCGATAGTGCTATGGTCCCTATCCACTTCTCCCTAGTCATTAGCCATATGAGAGGTACTTCCCATGTGTCTCAGACATCATGGGTAGGCTGACTGGTAGGATTATGTTGGATCGATATCAGGGAAATAATAGATCACATCTCGATTATAATCATATGTAGGGAAAGGATGAACCACATCCTACAATGACATGTCACAACCATCGTATATCACAGAGAGTAGGGAAAGGATGAACCATGTCCTACATGCATGCCAACCAAAAATAAAAGGAAGGATCCTACATGTGGGGAAAGGATGAACCACATCCCACTATGTCAATCATTTATCGTATGGAATGAGCTTCATACATGTGGGGAAAGGATGAACCACATCCCATTGACATGTCTACATGTGACAACAAACAGATGCCTATATGCATATCTCACTCGAGTATCCCTAGGAGAAGGTGAACCACTCATCCTTCTCGTATTCCATAGGAGAAGGTCAACCACTCACCATGTACCTAGAATACCTATAAGGGAAGGTGAACCACTCACCCTATGGTCGCTCATAGCATAAAGAAGTACCCCAGGCTCCTGGGAATTCCCATAACTCAATGTTCAACCAAGACCCACTTAATAAGGTCTATTCATGATATGAAGCTGGATTATAGAACCTAGATGTGCTATTTTCATTCACCATTCTACTAATACAACAATTTTCTGTAGATTACCTCACACCACCCCGAGTTTTTTATACCATGATTAAATAGACAATAACAACAGTTCTCCATAACTCCCTTTGAATATAGGGAAAGTGACCTTGCCAGAACACAATCGTTAAGTTACCTATAGTCTGACCCTTTTACTGCTATAGACCCTTAGACCCATGTTCCAAAGTCATCAATCATAATTATACGCTTTCATGTAACCCCTCAAGTATGAAGGATATATCTAGGCATCATTAGAGTCATCATACTCATAATCAACTGCGATGAAAACATTTGGCAAGAACAAACATTAGGTCAAATTAATATTCATCAAATCAAGTCATAGTCACTAATAATACATATTTTTCCTTGAAGAAATATGTTATTATGGAAAAACTACTTGATGAGCACCAATATTGCAGCAAGAATGTTGCAACTCTTGGGGCTACCAACTTTACTTCAACAACCCGGGGTTCATACAAACTTGGAGGTGATAGTGTTGTATACATAGTAGATGTAATTGTCTACTCTTGTCACTTTTCAAATGGTGTGATAGACCACTAGGGTTTTTCAAACCAATCTTATATTGACTAGGAGGATTCTCACTACCAAATGGAAAAGGGAAAATTATCCTTAATGCAAAAATAGGAGTGGTGCCTACTCTAGGAAATGAAAGATTGAATTGGAATATGCTATAAAGTGACATGAAATCATCTAGCTACACAGTTACACATTTTTCTTGCAAAATAAAAATTGCTTAACCTTGTTTATATCATGTGATTATTTAAACTAACTGAGCATGGAATCTGATGTAAGAAGTATTATGATTGTTCCATGCATGTCCTAATTTAGAAATTGCAGAAAAATCCTTTTTTGATGTTTAGCTTTATGAATGGAAATACCAATTTTCACCTATTCTTGGGCAGGGGAGATAGATATGGAGGGAGAGCTATGGATAAGTGTCAAGGGCATGGAAGCCAAGTGGAGGCCAAATCTAAGCTTAGATGATACGTTTTTCTAAATTCAGGCTTAAAACAAGTTGCTACAGGGTTTCTTGTAGTACTACAGGATGTCATAGTTCTCCTACATGATGCCATATTTTACTATAGGAAACAAGAAAAAAGCTTAGAATATGGTAGGAAAGGAAGAATGAAGTGAGGGAAAGGTGTTTGATGTGAAAATAAGGCATAGAATAAGTGAACACTATCCAAGGCTAGTTTAAATGCTTCAAGATGGTTGGATTTACTCAATTGAAATGAAAACTTTGCTTACGAAACAAGAATCCAGATTTAGGGTTTGGTGGATCTTGGTAGCATGGGTGGATAGGGCTTGGATGAGGTGAATGACATGAGGTTTCCCTACAAATTAGAATCTCCTGCAACAAAACAGTGTATTGTCTTAATTTATGCACAAATTCATCTATACATGGAAAAGATTTGTTGAATGGAGGAAAATAGAGCTATTATTAGCTAATAGCTAAGTTCATGAATATAAGTGATTTTAAACCATAGTAGACTGAAGAGATCAAAATGACAATGACAAATAATTCAAACAAAATCAAAGACAATGATTTGTTCACCAAGGAACTCTAGATTATGCAGTAATCAAACAAGAAATATTTTTTGGGTTGTGTGAATGGAAACCTCAAGTCATGATCACATAAGGGAGATGAGGTGAAAGCCACTATCATAATATTTTCTGCAGTGTTTGATATTGCTAAGATACCACTGATCTAACTATCCACTAATGGAAGAAAACTAATTAATCATACAAATAATTGCAGATTAACAAAACCAAAATCACTTCAGCAGCTAACTATGAACGTAATCTAATCATACATGTACAAAAAGAGGAACCTTTGCTACTAGGGTTGGGCCCTAACCCAAGAGCTTCAACCCTCTGATTCAACTCAGTGTTGGATCAAAGAAACGCTTCTCATCTTCATTAAAATATAAAAAATACACAAGAGTTATTAGTCAAAATTTCTTAGCTCGAAAATGCCTCTTAGGTATAAAATAAAAGTCCCAATCTAATGAGGTTGTAGGAATTCTTATTTATACAATTGAATCTATCAACAAATTCCTTAAATTTAGGGAGGCTTGACTCCCAAATCGAGATCAACTGGTCTTCAACTATCACTAGCTTGGTTGCTAATGACCTTAATGGCTCGAATACTTCTAACTCTGAGTTGATGAGATCTGGTGGAGGAATCTTCGAGTGAGTAAGGAGTTAAGGAGGGAGATCCAATCTCCTAAAATCGCTCTTTATTGTCTACTTCAAGTTCTTGTACTTTAATTAGCCAAAATTTTCTCCAAAACCTATAATTAATGCACATTAGACCAAAAGACATGACATCTCATCTTTACCATTCTCACTAAGAAAAATATAACAAACATGTAAAGAGATGTGAGAAAAGTTTATTTTAATAACCTGGACAGTGGCATTAAGGTCTGTATAATTTATCCATTAATGAGCCTCATCATCAGCCCCCTACTGAAAGTGTTGCTCATATTCTGAGAAAATCAACCTATGTGCATGTCTTTCATTGCTTTGGTGGCCTCCCTAACATTCCAGGTTTATGTTGCTGTATCCTTTTCTTGTGGATAAAATCTGGCATGCTTCTCTATTTCCTCCCACTTATTTCTTTTTTCTTCTTCCCTTCTCCCTTCTAACATACCCAGGAGCAATGGTGGATTGATTTTCAAGCCAATCCAGTTGATTTTGGGTTCCTACAGTGCCTTCTTATATAGTGGGGTCCTCTCTAGTGCATCCTTAATTCTTTGAGGGCAATGATACTCCCTAATGGTTAAGTGGTAAGGTAAGGTGCTCCATCTCCTTTGGCATCCTTGTTGAATTTCATCCCCTAGAAATCTCAATGTTTTTTCAATATGAGTGACTACTTGCTCTTTTGTAGATAGGTATCTTTGTGAAAGATGAGGATCATTAGTGATGAGGTTGTGGGTACTAATGATAGCCATATAATTTCTGTATTCTACTCTGAGGTAAAGAGGTTGTGTTTCTTCTCTTTCTAATACTCTTTTTACTTCTGTAGCCCTGGCCTCCTATTGACAGTGTTGGACCTGCCAACATGCAAGGGGATATCCCTGGTAATAAGTCTCAATTAGACGTCGGACCATTTGGTGTTGGAGTCCCAATAGTGGGTCGTACAGTAATGCATTGACCATAGTTTCGCACGGAGGCAAGTAAGATGTCCCTGTTGGTAGCAACGGTGTGACAGTTGAAGTAATTCAAGGAAGGTGCATGAGAGGTTCTAACACACTGAAGGTGAGGTGAGTGCGCCCTTTGGAAACCTGTAATAGTACGTGGCTTGGAAGGGAACACACGAGAAAATATGCATCACAAGCTGGAAAGCAAGTTAGCGAGCAATCCAAAGTGATGGTTAAACCAACAACATATTTAGGAAAGCTTCATACTAGCTCCTCCAAAGAGATATACTAGCTTTGCACAGTGGAGAAGCCAAGGCTTGTTACAATACTATCCAAGCTCTCTCCAAGATAGTCTTATCAAAAGCTTGGCTAACCAAAATCATTTTCAATTAGTTATGAGGTTCTATTTATAGCAAAGGGTGGGGTGACCCTTGACATTCCCCTTTGTTACAGTTCATGTACTCTCATCACTCTTCATTTACTCTATTATTGTTATATCCAACTATCAACACTTGAACTTCTACTTGACAAGATGTTACATTACAATGCACATGTGCCCATGTGAGACAAAATGGCTTAAGAAAGCGATGCAAGACATCACTGACACTCGGTCCATTATGGTGAGACCAACTCTTTGACATGCTTGTCGTGGTGAAGGTGGTGAGTTGATGCCAAACTTGGTGGTCCGTGATGGTGTGCATGAGCTCCATGGTGACATACTTCTGAAGCAAACTCTTTCCTCCATTGCATCTGGGTGCATTGGTATTCCTCCTCCATCCAACTCGACTACTAGAATGCACATGGTATTCTTGGGTGTAGACGAACTGGAAACACATTGATGCATAGTGTCCGTGTTGATCTTCTAGTGTGTGTTGGTGGTCATGCGCATAAATTGTCAACTACATGTTCAACTCCAACTGGTCTTGCTTCTTGACTTCACCTTGGTTAGTGTGTTGAATGGGTTGAATCACGTGCATGCGCACAATGACATGCATGCTATAATTCCCTTGCATGCAATCAATAACACTTCTCACCATGTCTGCTATGTGCCAGCTGCTGGGATGGATCTATAACTTTTACAGGTGTAGTTTCATCCGTGAGTGCATGTTGTGCCCCCTGATGTTCTTGTTCCTACTACAACTTATTCACTTGTCTGTGTATCTCATGTTATTCCTTGAATATCTACTTCAGCACATGCAACTCCTTCTTTGTTCCATTCTCTGTCTTCGTGCGATCTGCATGTCGTGCAATCACCTCATAGCCCGAGTCTCTGAATTTTTTTTCATCATCAGTGGATCCACTTGAGCTTGCAACTTTGTTCCACATCTGTGTTCTCAACAACCTTCATCTTGCATTCGTTGCATCTGGCATGCTTCCATTCATGATGTTTCTCACTGTGATGTTGCGTCCATCACATCTTGATGTCCTTGCCCATGAACAACATGATATTTTCGTGAGTAGGCAAGCTCATAAACACTTGATCGACTGCATTCCCAAGTGTGCTATGAATGTTTTCTTCAACTCTGCTCTCCTAGAAACCATTGTACCTATGCTGCTGAGAGATAGATGAAAACCTGCGATAACCAAAGACATGGAAACACTCATGGCAAGCAATCTATCAATCAAAATCCAAAATGAACTTGAGAACTAACTTGCAACATACCTGTGTGACTTATCATGAAGGTTGCGCAATTTCATCCAGGAGGTCAGGAGAGTGAGTGCTAGAACTATGCAAGGCATAGTCTAGGTTGTTGGGAGGCTAACTGACTGCTGGAACGATAGAATGCACATTCTAGTCTAGTTGTTAACTGATGGAATTGCGTAATGCACAATCTCAGCTGGCAATGGATGCAGGCTCAGTGACTTCATTGCATAATTCTCTGGGCCAACAGTCAGTGTCCCTCATATTTTCACAAAACAAGCCTAGAGAACAACTCTTGGGTAGAAATGTGCATTTCTGGAGAGGAAGACATAGCCTTCCCTCCCAAGATTGTAGAATTCTTTCTTGGTGAGGCAGAGTCCGGGCTAAGGCTGCCTAGACTCACTGAGAGTCAAGTGAACGTGAATGTGAAAGCAAATGCATGGTGATACTAAGTGTGGGCATAAGAGAATGATCATGCATGCAAATGGTGAATGACAGATTTAGAAAATGGAACAACATGCATGTGGGTGAGGTGAGTTGTGGAATCGACAATCGTTTGTGAAAAATAGTTTCATGCATGTGACAGCAATGATATGTTAATGAAAACTGAAATAGTGCTAGTACAAGATAGTATGTATCAAAACAACAGCAAGCACTCACTGAAATCAAGAAGACAATGTTCATACGAAGCGAAACACAAAAAGCGCCAGAAATGCAACACAAGACATGGAAAGTGGCCTTACCCCAAAACAACTGAGCTAAATGTGCCGACAACTCCTAGATGCGATGTGGGATGTCAGATCTACAAGGTAGATGTGAGGAATGAGCTCTATAGTGTTCAGTTGATGAGTTTTGATAAAATTGAGGTTGTGACACACATGCGACACATCTAGGGAAAGTGACACTTGGTGCGAGGTTTCTGAAATGATCCTTTCATGCAACCTCCAAATGCCAAAAATAGAACCCTGAAATAAGGAATGCCTTTGCATGCTACCTTGGGAGAAGCAACCCATGCATGCAAGTATGTTTTGCTCAATTCGGGAGGAAACTAGTCAACTCAGCTACACATGTAAGAGGATGCTCAACTGTTGGGAGAAAATGTGCATTTTTGGCTGAGAGTTAGGCTCGCTGCTCAGAAATTTGCATAATTTTTGGGCAGAGCAGCTGACTGCTACCTAGATTTGCACAAATTCTGGGCTAAGCATCCCATCTACGAATGATTGTGCAATTTCTAGAGGGAAGGTTGGTTGCCCTCTAGATTGGCGTAAATTCTTGAAGGATTTGCTCAGCCTACTGCTAGACCAAGTCTGGATGAACAACCTGGTGAGGGGAATGCATCAAGGTATGATCGATAGGTTGTCTTTCTGCAAGAAAATCACTGGAGCATGTGTACTTGATGAAGCAAGACATGTTGCTGTGAAGGTTGGTAGGGAGTCTCTAAAAAGAAGTTAAGGAAAACTTTTGGAGGGTGGTTGTAGTTGCCACAACACTTGGTGATACATTGGTATAACTCTAGCTCTTTGAATGGACCTTGTTCGTGAAAAGAATGTCTAACACTTTCAGAAGTATTGTTCAATTCTTAGTTAATCTTTGTTTCGCACTAGCTTGATTGTAAGATGTAGCATCCGCCAAGATCTTTGTCGATTGACACACATTCCAAGAAGATGAAACATAGTTGTTTTGATTAGGGTTGAGGGGTATATTGGTGCATAAGTATAGTAGTTAGAGTCTTAATTTCATCTCTGGTGTTTCTCCACTGCCAAAAGGCCTAGATAGTACCCTAGTGGAGTCAGATAGGAACACAAGCATGGCTCCGCTACCAGTGAGATTGGTCAGTTCCCCGACGGAGTTACTTGCATCACCTCTCTGTGCATGAATCTTTTCTCTTCTTTTGCCTTATTCATTTTTCATTTTTTCAAACTTTTTTCACATTTTTAGTTCTTCATTTTTCATCTTCATAATTGTTCATAACACTTATTCATTTCAGAGGCGGAAGAGGGATCCCCACTTATTGAGAGCAAAAGAGGATGTTCCTGCAGAGAAGTAGTTTATTATACCTTTGATGTGCTTTTTAAGGTTTTTCTACTCACCTTAGTCTACTTGACTGAGATGACAAGGATTGACCCAAAAACAACTTATTAGAGTAGGTGATACTAGTGAGTGCACAAGCATTGTGTTTTCACCAAGGTTCACTTCGAACAATACGTATTTTCGATTGATGTATCATGTATTGGAGACAACAAGTTCTTACATAAGAGAGAATACAATAGAGAACCAAATGTTGATAGTTGTACAAGTCCTCTCATACTTCACCTAGCTTGTTTCAAGAGTCATACATGGTTTCGTGCGAAACTAACCTACAAACAAAATGTGGGAATTTACAGGGTAAGTTCCTCAGACAGAACACCAAAAGGACACTGCTCACAAACAGATCACAGATCAATAAACCAGTATTTTGACGTGGTTAAAACCCTCAGAGAGGGAAACATTCCACGGCTTGCACCAACGTGGCTACTACAGGCAATTTATTAATAAAAGAATGAAAATTTACATAAGCTTCTCTCATGCATGGTTAACCTACAAATGACCCTCCATGCGCTTTAAATAGAATTCATGGACCAATCGGGTGTCAAGCCACGGATCAAGTGTCGGTAATACCGAGGAGAGAATGAACCGTCGGATCACTACATATCATGACCGTCGGATTGTAAGTTACAAAATGTACAACGGTATAGAAACACACTTTACCTAACTCTATACCTAACTCTATACTAGACCAAGTTGAACTTAACTATTTCCTATGTGTCGGAATATCCTAACATCCCCGCTTAAGAACAACTTGGGATAGGATTGAAGGATTTACAAATATGACACAATAGGAGAAGGAAGGAGGCACTAGAGCCTATCCCCCCTTAGTGACAACTTCTGAACTCCAAGCATATATCGAAGTTTAGTGAACTTCGTCTCTGTGAGAGCCTTTGTGAAGATGTCTGCAACCTGATCATGTGTTGAACAATATTGCACTTCAAGAACATGGTCATGAATGAGCTTTCTGATGAAGTGCATGTGAAGTTCAATGTGTTTGCTGCGCTGATGCTGAACTGGATCTTTGCAAAGCTGAATGGCATTTTGATTATCACACCAAAGTGTAGTCGGATGCTGCTGCTCAAAGCCCAATTCTGATAGGATCTGACGAAGCCACAAGGCTTCCTTACTAGCTTCCACGGCACCACGATACTCTGCTTCTGCTGACGAAAGAGAAATGGCAGCCTGTTTCTTACAAGCCCATGTAATAGGTCCTGAACCAAGAGTGAAGACATAACCGGCAGTAGACTTCTGATCATCAGGGTCACCAGCCCGATCAGAATCAGTGAAACCAACTAATAGAGGAGTTGCTTTGGCACTGTAATGAATCCCAAACTGTATTGTACCTCGAACATAACGAAGTATTCTTTTAGCTGCTTTCCAATGACTTTCACGGGGGTTTTGCATAAAACGAGCAACAAGGCCAACAGCAAAGGAAAGGTCAGGACGAGTATGGGTTAAATACAAGAGTTTTCCTACAAGTTGACGGTATAAGGTAGCATCAACTTCAGGAGAAGTACAAGAGACTGAAAGTTTTACTCTAGACTGAAAGGGAGAAGGAGCTGGCTTACAATCTTCCATGTGAAAATGACGAAGAATATCAGAAGCATACTTGGACTGGGAAAGGGAAATACCCTCCTTGGATTGCAAGACTTGAAGACCGAGAAAATAGTGTAAGTGTCCTAAGTCTGTCATTTCAAATTTCTTTTTAAGGCTGGACTTCACATGGTTTATAAGGATGGGATCACTACCAGTAAGAATAAGATCATCAACATAAAGAACAAGGAAGATAAGAGAGTTTCCCACTGTCTTGGTGTAGACAGTATTGTCAGAATGACACCTAGAAAAGCCAGATTCTAAAAGAAAGTTATCCATTTTGGCATACCAAGCCCGAGGAGCTTGCTTGAGACCATTAAGAGATTTCTTAAGTCGACATACAAGGCTGGAGTCTGTTTGGATGAAGCCAATGGGTTGTTCCATATAGATTTCTTCATGCAAGTCCCCATGCAAGAAGGCAGATTTAACATCCATCTGATGGACTTCCCATTTTAAAGAGGCAGCAAGGGAAAGAACAAGGCGGATAGAGTTCATTTTGGCAACAGGGGAGAAGGTTTCAGTGTAGTCAATGCCTTCAACCTGTGAAAAACCCTTAGCAACAAGACGAGCTTTATGTTTATCAACTTTCCCATCTGGTCCATACTTGGTTCTGTAAACCCATTTACATCTAACAAGTTTGCGTCCCTTTGGTAGAGGAACAAGATCCCATGTATCATTTGCCAACAATGAATGATATTCTTCATTCATAGCTGCTTCCCAATGTGGATGGCCTGAAGCTTCTGCAAAAGTGTCAGGATCATGATTTACTGGAGCTTGAGCCAGTAAAGAAGAGGCTCTTTCAAACTGAGAACGTGTACGTCGCTGATCTGTAGGATCACCGGCAAGATCACCTGCTGCATCCCGAGTAGCACGGACCCATCTTGGAAGTTGAGGATCCTGAGAAGGTGGTGGAGGATTGTCATCCTCACTTTCATCATCTGAAGAAGAAATGTTTTCAAAAGTAGAAGAGATAGGAAGAGGTGGCACATCCGCCGGACTAGGCTCGCAGGCCGATTTATTTTCATCAAATTTTACATCTCTTCTAATGATAACATTTTTGGACTTAAATGGAATAAGTCTATAACCTTTTACATCTTCAGAATATCCAACAAAAGTACATTTCTCACTCTTAGGTTCTAAAGCTTTATGCTTTTCATCTGGAATATGGGCCCATGCTTCACTTCCAAAAATACGAAAGTGACTTACATCTGGTTTAATGGAACTCCAAGCTTCTTCTGGAGTGATATTCTTTAGAACCTTAGTAGGAGTGCGATTTATTATATAATTTGCACAATTAATTGCTTCGGCCCAAAAACTAAGACTGAGTCCTTTAGATTGCAGCATACAATTAGCCATTTCCTTTAAGGTGCGATTTTTCCTTTCAGCTACACCATTTTGTTGTGGAGTGTATGGAACAGTATGTTGCATTTGAATTCCATTTTCGGTTCAAAAGTTGATGAATGTGTTTTTAACATATTCTCCACCATTATCAGTTCTTAGCTTAAGAATTTGATGTCCAGATTGTTTTTCAACAAAGGCTTTGAAGGCCAAAAATGTGTTAAATACTTCGCTCTTGAGTTTTAAGAAGTATACCCAAGTGCGTCTGGAGAAATCATCAATGAAAGTTAAGAAATACTTGCAGTCAGAGAATGAAGCAACAGAAGTGGACCACATAAATCACTGTGCACAAGCTGTAAAGGGGTTGAGGCGTGCTAAGAGGCACGTTTTTCAAAACTGTCCCGATGATGTTTTCCGAGTACACATCCGGAACAAACACCATCTCTGCAAGATACCATAGGAAGACCTGTCACCATATTTTCTTTACATAGATGCTGAGGGGAGCGATAGTTTAAGTGACCAAATCGCTCATGCCAAAGTTTGCTCACTTCATCATTATGAGCAACAAATACTAAGGGAAGATTTGATGACCCAAAGTTGTGAAACTTATACAACCTTGTGGAATCATCAGCAATACCAGTAGCTAGAATCTGTTTAGGATCTCTTAGATCCTTGATTACAACATCATGAGGTGAAAATTCAACAATTTTACCTTCACCTGAATGAGTTATCTGATATACAGATAGAAGGTTGCTGGATAAGGTTGGAACACATAATACATCATTAAACTGACCATTGTCTAGATGAACAGTTCCAGTCCCTACAACATTAAGAGATCTATCATCACCAACATATATATTTTTGGTGTTACAATCATGTAAAGAAGAAAACATGGCTTTGTTTTTGGCCATGTGATAAGAGGCTCCAGAATCAATGAGCCACTCATGAGAATGAGAAGAAGAAGATACATTTAATGCATAACCAGACTGAGATGATTGACAACGACATGCAGAAAGTGCCATTCCTGAAGATGAAGTTGAAGTTGAAGTAGAAGAATGCTCCACATGGATGTTATGTTTCTTCATTGCGGCTTCTAAGGGTTCCATCTTCTTAAAGCATTTAGATTCTAAGTGGCCATCTTGATTACAAAAGTTACAATGTCTATCAGTCTTCTTCCATTTGTTTTTATTGGTCTTATCATTTTGCAGGAATGATCTTTCATTTTGAGACTGAGTTTGCTTAGGACCCTTGTTTGGTTTAAGAACATTCTTTTTAGGATATGACTTCTTAGGATTCTTTAAATTTGGTTGCTGATGGGCGGCTAACGCTTTCTTGGAAGAGTTTCCAAGATTAAGAAGACCAAGGTGTAAGAGTTTTTCTTGTTCTCTTATTAAAGAATCACAAAAAAGAGTCAAAGGAAGGGGCCTTGTAGTCTTTTCCTTGACAAATGAAAGCTTCCCTTGTAGAATGGAAGGTGGAAACAAATACAGAGTAGGCTGGTCCCAACTTAGTAAGGATGGAATAAATAAGGTTACTATCTTCTTTCTTAACCTTAACACCTTCCCAGAGATATCTAAGGGTCTTG
>APFE030214061.1:0-36878 GCA_000404065.3 Pinus taeda | reverse complement strand
TTTCATATCACCCATACAGGTTGACGAGTCAGAAAAACCGAAAACCGAAGAATAAGGTGAACATATGCAAGATCGAGAGCTTCCTCAGCAGATTGAGCAATTTATCGAAGTGACAGACATGGAGTTGGGCAATGAGCCATAGAATGAAGAAAATGACCTCATAACAAGAGCATCCAAGGTCACCTCTCAATCTCGTCTACCTCCAGTGTCAGAACTAGTCCCAAGCGAGTAAGGAGAGGTTGTTCTCCTTGATGATGATCTGCTTATGGACGTGTACTATCTTTCATTCAATGAGTTGCAGAAGAAGATAGTACAGGTGTGGAGGAAACACTTTTCAAATGATCAGGCGTCACCTGTATTCATGAAGGAAAGGATGATAGTGTGATATGTCATAAAGAATCCAACTGCGATTGCCGATGCCACCTTGGCCTTTGCAGGAGACATAAGCTCTAATGTTCAGTTCCTCTTGGTCAAGAATGAACAAGTGGAAAATAACGTGTAGGCGTCTAGGAAAGAGGACAAACAACTCAGAGAGCTCTATGATAGATTTGTCACCGTGCATAAGGCATTTGTTCATGTGCATGGATTACAACAGCGAAGAAAAGAGTTTTTCCAAACTGTTAGGGTTGTTCATGCTGTCATCGCCCATGTGCAATAGTGGAAAATGTGGTACAAAGGTGCCCCACTTCACTTGCCAAAGATGATGAAGCCTTAGGTAGAGCTAGAGAAGGCAAAGGTCTAGATGTTGATCGAGAACTCTCAGAAGCTTGCCCCATTCGTCGCCAACATATAGGCCTCATATGCATGGTTGTACAAGATTTTAGATGTCATGGTGAGAATACATAGGATCCCTCCAATCGTTTCCCTCACCAAGGCTAAACACACTAACTAATTATGGCTAGAGATTGACAGCTACATGTAGCAGCTAAGGAAAAAGGGCACAAGGGATGACTTGGAGCTTATCGCACATAACATGCAGAATAACATTGGTAGTCGTGTCATGGTCAACACCATGCTGCACATTCTTCAGGATGAGTTACATACAGGTTCCAAGACCATAAACCCAGATGCTATGGAGGCAAGGGTCTGCTATCAAAAAGACACCATCAAGTAGTTTTGGGACATGATCTCACAACATAAAGCTTGGCATGAGTACATGACAGAGAAGCACCAAGAAGATGTTACTGAGTTGGTCTGTCCCTAAACTTCGGAGTCATGGTGTTTTTTCTTGTTAGGTTGTCTCTAGCCTATTTTGTCTCACATGGGTAAATGCAAAAAATGCAATATTATTTGTAAATATGTTGTAAGTTAAATTCCAAGTGTTATTAGTGGAATATGAAAAGTCATCGTATTATGTAATTAGTTATTTGTAATGAAGTTGAAGAGTCATGAGGGTAGTCAAAGAGTCACAAAGGGGAATGTCAACAGTCACCCACCCTTTGTTATAAATAGAACCTCATAACTCTTAGAATGGGATTTTGGGAGCCAAGATTTTGGCTAGGCTTAAGCTTAGAAAAGGATTGAGAGTATTGTGACGAGCCTTGGCTTCTCCACAGCGTAGAGCGAGTATACTTCTTTAGAGGAGTAGGTTTTCTTGACTGTAAAATTCCACCATTTGGGCTAGTGGTCATCAATGGTGTATGTATGGGTATAACTTTCACTTATAATAATAATAATAACAGAGCCAACACACTTTCATGCATATGATGTTATTGTAGTTGGACTATTCTGGTTTCTTTAGCAATGTATGTTGTTTAAATTATGAATTTGCTTATGAACTAATTTGTATGCAATTGTATGAATCCTTTTGAATGTGTGTTGTTGGATTAACATGTCACTTCAATTTGTGGACTATTATGCATTTATCTTGTGTTGTCATTCCACTTGTGTGCTCCTTTCGAGCTACGTACTATTATAAGCTTTTAAGGGGCACATTTCCTTTTTTGCTTCATGTGTTAGAACCCCCATGCATCTCACTTGACTAGCTACAAGGTCACACACTTGCTTCAGTCCAAAGTTATCATACTCATCTATGTGCGCTACCATGGTCAAGGCATTACATTACCACCCACTACTAGGTCTCCTACTCCAAATAGTCTGAGGTCTAGTTGGGACTTCTTACTGAGCAGATCCCTTAAATGTTGGCAAGTCGAGCACCATCAACATTTCTGGTGCTAGAAGGAGGGTCAAATGAAAAGCTAAGCCCTTGAAGTCTATTTTGAATTTCTGCACATCATTCATGTCTTATGTCCTAACCAAAACCCCGACATGTTTTTATCACACTGTTGATTTTGATTAGTTGGTGGATGTCGTAGATGACTTGTCCAAATACAAATTCACTCACTATAATGGAACACCCCTATTCAGGCACGCAATTTCCTTTGCTGGATTTTGTCACAAGCATGATGTCCCCTTGGATGACATCACTTGTGGGTTTTTCACCTTCACATTCAAAGGGCACGTTAAGTTGACTAGAAATTTTTGGAGGGAACATTTCAATATCTTGTTTACATTTCTAAAAATTGACACAAGTTAGAAACTTCCAACTCTCTCCCAACAATACCTGAGTGTTAAAACTTTAGAATTTGAGATGGATGAAGTTTATTTCCCAAGTGACCCTCCATCCCCTTTTAATCAAGAAACTTTAGCTCTGTAGGATGAGGTGGGAGAAGTTGTGAACCCACCTATTGATCTATCACCATCTTATCCTACTCCACCTACTCTAGATTTCTGTGTAGATTTGGACTACAAGCCTGATGGTTGTCATGTCATCTCATCCACCCAGCCTTGATCCTTTAGTTCCTTTGATCCTCTGGAGTTTGGTGTGTTGTGTTCATCCATTCCAGATTCTAGTTGTGATGTTCATGAGGATCAGGTTGTGGATAGATTTGTTGTTGAACAACCAACCTGTGCTAATATTTTTGATGAGTATGTGTGGGAGCCTCAATAATAATCTCTGGTGAAGGATGAATTGCTTTCTTCTACACCTCATCTGCTTTATCCTAACATCTTCCACGATTCTTCCATTTATGTTCCACATTGTGAAAATTCATCTCTCGATGTTTCCACTTCCGATCGTTCAAAAAACACATAGAATGTCAGTGTTTCATTTGATTACAAAGAGGAAAAATATTTCCCCTCGGATCCACCCAACCTCTCATCTTACATTTCTGAAAACATAGAGGTTGAAATTTCTTTTTTTTTCATTTCTCCTTCTACATGATTCGTCAAATCATGTGGATGCCATTGTTCATCTCGAATTTTCTTATTGTGGTTGTCATGATATTTTCACTCACTCATCTAATCACAATTCTAATTCACTTTCTATTGATCTTTCCAAACCACTGGTATTCGATGACTCATCTTCTGATGAAGTGTAAACCCCTCAAGTTGTCAAGAAACTTTAGCCCGATCTAATGGTTATGTCAGGTTCTCATATCCTTGAGGTTATTTCTACTTCCGATCAGAAACTTTTTGAATCTCTCCAAGCTCCTCACCACTCTCTTGTTCACATTTAAGATGAATCCATATCACATTTTTCACAACCTCCACCAAAATCATACAATCATATTGTTAATGCATTATAGAAGTCATACATAGCAAGCACTGTTGCGAAGTGAAAATATTCTTCTTTCTTTATGTTTTCTTGTTTCTCATGTCTGAAGGTGCGTACGTGCTTGTCTTCCATGTGAAAATTGATAGGACACCATGATACATCTGGAAAGTGCCTTTCATGTGCTTTCAAGATTTATCTTTCTGTGGATGAATTCAAGCTTCAAACATTTTAGTTTGCATTGTTTTATCTTTCTTGTCTATTGGTATGCTTGAATATATTTCTTTTCAATCATGTTTTTGCCTACATGGGTCAACCAATGCACCAGTGGCTGCATTGGAAATATCACTTCACGTGAGTTGGCCCATGCTCTGCTTAGCTTATGAGTAGTAGTGTTTTCTTTCTTGTTTTGTTTCCTTTGTTTTTCTTTTTTCTTACTTCTTTCCTTGGCTTGTTTGCTTCTGCACCCATAGGATAGTTTCTACATGAAATTGTCCTTGGCTTCTTGAGACAAGCATGGTGAAATCCAAGAGGAACTTGTAAAACTATCAACACTTGGTTATATTTCTATTCCCTCTCTTTATGATAATATTTTGTTTCTTTTAGTCGATGATACCCTGATGGAAAATATGTTCCCTTAAGAGAAAATCACGGTGGAACCATGATGCTTGCACTCTTAACTAGTATTGCCTACTCTAATTGGTTTTCTATTTTCAGTTAACCCTTGTCAACTTAGTCAAGTAGAGTAAGGAGAGGGGGATAACTGGTTCTTCTCTTTTGTGTCACCATTGTTGAGGTAAAACACAACCCTTCCATTTTGACTTGTTCACCTCAAATAATGGAGACCCTTTGTATAAAATTTTGGCTACACACCTTTTAGGATTTTATTTAGTTGATTACCCTACGTTTTTATTAATTTTTCATTTTCTTTGGATTCTTGTTTTTATTTCTTTATTAAGATTGATTTTTTATAAGCTTCCCATTGACACTTGTTTCACGTCATTTGGTGAACTAGTTTGTAAATGGCACTCCTTTGAAGTCCAATCATTTATGTCGTCTCGGTCAAAAATGCGCAAAATGTACAATATCTCTTTTTTGTAAATAAATTAATCCAATAATACATTTATTTTAAATATTAACCCCTAGTTAGTTCTTACTAACATTTTTCATTTTTTTACTCATAGAGCCAAATCATAAAACATTGGGATTTTAGAAATTTACTCCAATTTCCAAAATTGATTACTGATCTCAAAACCAAGAATATCGAAATGACTATAATTTAAAAACTAAAAAAAATAAAATAAAAAATTAAAGTTTAATGTTAAATATTAAATTAATTAAATTAATTAATATAATAAATATAATTAAATTAATTAAATTAACATTTAACTCATAAAGCATATATAATAACAAATAAATAATAAAATTTTCTTTCGATCGCATCGTGACCTCAGATCGTATCAAAAGTTCTAATCAGAACAGACCTTTATAAACCGCCGATCGCATACTTCCCCAATGACGATCGAGAAAAGTTAAAAGGCATGGGTTATATTAAACTTTCATTTGAATTGTTTTCAAAACTCATTCATACGTGAGCGGAGTGGAATAAGTGAAATGGGGTAAGGTAGTTATAAAATAGTAAGTAGTGTTAATTGAACATTAGATTTAATATTTATTAATTTAAATATAAAATTTTATATTAATTAATTTAAATATAAAATTTAATTATTTAGATTAATTTTTTTTTTTCTACGTTAAGACTAACCTAAGTACCCATGGGGGATTTGAACAGATGACCTATTGCAAGGAGTGCCTTAACAACACACCCATTCACCGTCAATCCAAAGCCCCGTGGGCAATTATTTAGATTAATATTAATTAGTAAATAAATAAATAATTATAATAGTTAGTTAGATTAATAATAGTTTATTAAATAATTAGTTTAATTTATGATTAACAATCAAATTAGAATTAATTATTAAATAATTAGAATTCAAATTTAGGATTAATTTTTTAATTAAAATTCTAATTTGTAACCCAACAATAGAATTTGTAGATTTGTGCCAAAATTAGCTCATCTACTTTGGAAGCTTATAGATTGAGTTTTGTTTGGCCAAATGAGGTCGAGGACGACCCATTGGAAAGATAAAATCAAAGAGAACATTTTTGAGGAGGTTTCACTAATAGATTTGGTCATTTATTGGGTCAAAAATTAGGCGGAAGATCAAGCTCCGAATTTCTAAGATAAAATCAATTTTCTTTGTTTTATTTTCTGCATTTTCATTTGTCCAAGCCTCTTCTCAATGAAAATCCATTCGTCAATGATATCCTTGGCCAATTAGACCATCCCAGGCATCAATATAAATCTTACATTTTATTTCCAATTATTTATTTAATTGTATTTGATTGGATTTGTTTTACATGCCAGAAATGATATTTTGATTTTATTGTTGCATTTTAATTTATTTTGATTTCTTCTTGTAGGAAAACAATAGAAGAGATATGGAGGAAAATATCTCAATCGATGAGAATGCTCCAGCAATTAAAGATTGGAATTCTAAGCAAATAAAATTGGTTTGGGCAGATTTATCTTCAACAAAATTTCCTCTCAAGGATTCTTTTGCAAATATTATAAATAACAAATTGCAGAATGGAATAATAGACTGCTCTCCTCTGCAATTTTGGACTTATAAAAGCACTTTTGTAATAGGAATTTAAAATTGTAGGAGGGAGGAGAGAAAATATCAAATATGGGGATTATTGAGGATTTTTCTTTTGTATCTTGAATTATGCATGATGGGCAAAGTTTTCACTATTGTGGCTTTCTCTTTGAAAGCAGAAGTTCAAGTAATATAAAGGACTGTTGGGGACCAGGGTCAAAGAAATAGATGCAATAAATTGGTATTTCTAATACTACTGTTTCAAATATCAGTTTCATTTCTATGATAATAGGAATGTGTCATTTTCTTCATGTTTGTGCACTTTTCTCAGTATGGGTAATTTGTCTCAATGTTGTTATTATATATGTTTGTTCTTATGAATAAATTTCTGATTTCTGAATAACTATTTACTCAAAAATATGTCTTATAAAACTGATTTATTGAATGGTTGTGAACTATTTCTGCATATTATTGTTTGATTATTGAATTTATTGATTTGACAATCAATAACCATTTTGTGAATTTCTTCCTGAGTGTTGTTGACTGATTATTTCAGTTAATAGGTCTCAATGGATGTGTCTTGGCATCCATAATGTCTGTTAATTGAACTACTTTATTAACTTGATATTCATTATAAACAAGACATATTTAAATCCCAATACTTTAAATATCTTGCTCTTGGTTGGGTTAGATCTATATCTGCCTAATTAAGATAAGATTAAAATTAGTTTCTTTCTGCTTGCATTATAGAAAAAGTTTGCATTTAGAATAATTTCTACATTCTTTTAAGTCCTCTTCTCAAAGAGGCAAAATTTTAGTTGTGGCTTGGCTAAGCCTGAATCAGTTTAAAGGTCATTCTCTTATCTGATAAAAAAGAAGAAGTGATATGATATCCTTAACTATTGGTAGTGAAAGATATATTATAAACCAATAACAATAGGGAGAAGTTAACTGGACCTAATTAAACCAGTCAGAGCCATCAAACTAAATGAAAAAGGAGCTACTTTAAGGTCCGGACTAGGTAGTTATTCCCCATTGTTGTTGCAGTGATTTTTGAGGCATAAACAGGTACATGCGTGAATATATTAGTTCTCTTGTTGTCATTGACATGTGTTTTCTAGGTGTCACAGTGGTTTTAGTCTTGCCTTGCCATTTTCAGATAGTCATGGTTTGATGGGGTTCTTCATTTGGTTGAGATTTTTATTGTGAGATGGTTTTGCAACTGGGTGAGGTGGTCTCAGGAAAATTCCCGAAGACCTAGGAATCCATGGACCGATTTTGACTGGATTGCAGTAAATCATGAGGGTGGAGGCGAGAAAATTATTGAAGGTATTGGTTATAATATTCAGAGCCATCTAATCTTATTTAAGACCTAGTGATTGATTGACCAATTTTGGTAGGATTGCGGTAAATCTTGGTATGGTATGTTCTTCTATTGGGCCTAGTGATCCCCTGACCAATGTTGGCAAGATTGTGGGAAAGCTTGGTTTTGTAGTTGTTCATTGGGTCTAGGAATCACTTGATTGGTTTTGGAGGGATTGAGATAAATCCTGGTTGTGTATGTGATCATTTAGCCTAAGAATCCCTTGACTGTTTTAGTGGGATTATAATAAATCTTCAGGGTGGAGGTTGTTTAATATTCAAGAATCCTTAGTTGTTTTTTTTTAGTCCCACATTCATACTTAGAATATGGCATGGGGATGATTGGCTAAAAGAAAGGTTTTATTATGCTCAATTTATGGTTGGGTGGTACATGGAAGTCCCTGACATGGTTGGCTTTTGCATATGTTAATAAAATATTTATTCCTCTTATGTTTTATGATTAATTGTACTTGTTATTATGTGGAATTTATGGTTGTTATATCATGGTTATTATTATGGTTATATGTTGGTTATAAGCATAGTTTCATAAAAAGTTCTAGTAATGGCTCTTGAAATGTTTGATTAATTGATGAATGGTTGATGATGCATGAGCTTAAAAATGTGATTGTAGATTTTATGAGAGGGCACTAGAAATTCTTGATTATTCTCAAATAAATATCCAACCCCTATGTTCAAATATTCATTCAAGACCTATTGATTACATGTTCTCAATATGTTTGATGAAATGGCTATCATGGTCAAGCTAGGCTAGGTTAAAAAAAATTATTCAAGTTTGATTGAATGACTTTGTTATGATGTTAGAAAGGATTCTCGAAACTCTCACTGAGTTTTGGGTAGTGGTCTAGAGTTTTTCATGGAAATTAGGCTGAGAATTTGAGACTACATGCCTTGAGCTAGACACTTTGGGTAGCAACCACTATGATGCAAGCTTATGCATGTGGCAGGAGGCTCCCAACTGCATGTGTGCCTTGTTGTGCGAGTGGTTGAGGGATTAGGGCAAGGAAAACATGATCCAACTTAGGATTTGGCTACTTGGGGTGGTTTCTCAACCTTTGAGTGAGTTGTAGACCTAGCAGGATGTGTTGAGATGTCATTTGGTTGTCAGGTGTCGACCCCACTTCCTTAGTCGGACCTAGGAGGTTAGGTCGGGTCATAGTAGCTCTTTATCTCATGTTTACCTTTGCAGTCCAGTGAAACTGGGTAAATATGGAAGGGGTGGTTAGAAGAAATGAGGCTCCAACATGGGATATACTCCAAAACAAATCATTATCTGGACCATACAAATGTCCCGTAGATCTTTCAACATCTGAATCAGTCTCCCACCTATTCATAATGTGTCCTTTCACTTAGATGACATGGAAATAAATAAAGAATCTAGAATGGTGCTTATACATCTTGCAAGGATCGACAATTGAAGATCATTTTAAAAACCGAATATCTACTAAACAAAATTCCCTTCACAAGGATATCCCATTGGTGGTGGCATGGGGCATATGGTGTGAGAAGAACAAAGTAGTTTTTGAAAACCAATGTTCCTTCTTCCTTAGAATAGATTTACACAATCTAGCTTTGCAAAACTCTCTGATCTCCAAACATAAATGTGATTCTTCTATTTCTTCTTTGTACATAGTTATTAAACAATATTTTCCATGGGATTTCTTTGATGGATTTCTTCAAACCATTCCCTCCTTAGGTAGGGTAGGAGGCATCATCTACCTACACAATTCACACTCTTTCTCTTTATCTACAAAAAATGGACATGTCATAAATAATTATGCTAAACTCTTTCCTCTTTATCTCAATATTTAATTTTCCATCCATTTTTTAATACACTCTCTTATTTTATATGGGGAATCATAGGTGGTTATAAATTGGGTCATTAGACATGCCCATTTGAGAAATTTCACACTTATGCCTCTTTATGAAAATATCTTACAAAAAATTCCTATGTTTTCCCAGATCACCTTTGACCACATCTATTGGAAAAGGCACACACTCATGGGCAAACTCTCTAAGCTTTATGGTTTTGGGTTGTGCAATATGGATGGTAGTTTAGATCCGGTTGGCCAACAGTTACAAATTTTGTTAGTTTTTGGAATAAATTCAGCTTGTTTTTCGTCTTCCTTCTGTGGTATCTATCTACTTGCTGGTGCTGTTGTAGGTGTATTTTATTTTGTAATTTTTATTTTGGTAAATCACATAATTTTTATTTTGGTTCATGAGTTTTGAGAGGCCATCTTTGCACATTTAGAGACAATTTCTAGATACATCTTTTTTATTTGTTTTTTTGTTCTGAAGGAAAGATGAACTATACGTAATGTATTTTCTGTCTGTAGTTGCGATTTTTTTTTCCGCTGGGGTACTTGACCATCGGAATTCCCTTAGGAATATGCTAAGAACTCGTTCATGATAGATCGTGTTTATAGACAGTTTGCTTGGAAAAGGAAATAGGTGTTTGAATGCTGATGGTGATTAAATTATTTTCTTGTTATTAATCTTTGGTTTTGATGTCACTGTCAAATCGTTTGAACATGAATCGAGTCAGTATCTGCCTTGGATTGTGATATATTTTGTTCTTTGTTGTTTTGTAAGGATCAAATCTTCTTTTAATCATATTACATGTCTATTGATAGTCAATTATCAATGTTTTTATTGCATTCTCTACTATTTTGCTGATAATATATAATCGGTTCGCACTCGTAAGGTATTGTCGGATGTCTATTATTCTGAACGATGTCGATGTGTCCGCTTATTTGTTGCGCTCCTATCCACCTCACTCGTTTTTGTTTGTTTTGGCTCCTTCTCCCCCTTTCCATTATGTCTACCATAACTTCCTCTCTTGTTGTGATGGACTCGTAATCCAGAGTCTCTAACACTATTCCAAGGTTGAAGCATCATTTATAGTCGGTGTTAAACTCTCTTGAACTTTTTTTTATTTTAACACGAAAAGCATTATACTCCCAACGTGAACGAACCTACAATCATGTTGTGCTTCTCATTATTTTAGGAGTAACTGATGGTACTTGACACTTTATTCACACAACTACAAGTTGAACTTTATATGTATGTTTCTCTTTACCATTCTGCTTTTCTACGATACCTTTTTGGTGGGTAAATTTCTCTATGCTGAATGTCCACCTGTGTTTCATTTTCTTTATTTTAGTTTTGGACTTGTACACATTTTCTTCTTTACCATTTTGTTCCTTATGTTGACCATTTCTCTATGCAAGTTTTTTCTTGATGCTGATCCAGTTAGTTTGTATTGGGCTCAAACATTTCATATCATTTTCTCTATTTATTTAAAACTAGTGTTCATGTCTCTATGCTTCGAATGATGATACATTTGGTGTTGCAAGGAGGTCTTCCATTGTTTCTCCTTCCGCTTCGCCCTTCATTCATAACAATTTACTTTTCGAAATATTTATTAGCTTTGTTCTTTTATAGCTCCCTGCTTTAACCCACTCTAGAGACTTTACTCTAGGGTATAGACCATTTTTTTGGGCTATTTTAAGATTTGGTTTTCGTACATATTCCTTTGCGATTTAGAGAACCCAATTTGGTTACGTATCTCTCTTTGTGGAAATAACTCCTCATTTATTTTTTCATGTATTGCGGGCTATTGTTCTACAAGGTCTATTCTTTTTTTAAATATTCTCCTCATTTGTCTGTGACAATCTTTAGATTCTCCTGGGCGATTATCGCCCCTTGGATTAGGTGTGGGACACTATATTCTTGATATCTAGTAATTTATCCATTGATGACTAATAATGACTCATTTATTTTTGAGAGGCTCTTGCAACCCTCTATTCATTGCATGCCTTTTGATAATCCCTATTGATAATACTTTTGCCTTTGCTGGTGGTAGTTATCTTGTTACTAGATTGAGTGAGTATTCGTGAGTGGATGTCACTTCTATATATTTGAAACAACTAGTTAAGTTGCCTTACTTATTTAAAAAGATCATAAGGTATTGTTTATTATTTACAAGTCATATCAGTAGCAATGTATGATAAGGATTGCATGCCAAATATTATGTATTCCTTTATATTCAAACACCTTATAGTGAATATTTAGAAGGTTGGTTGAAAGTTTATATTCTCTTGATAGAAATGAGTAAAATCGTCATCACTCCACCAATATTTGTAAGTTCCTAAGCAAGGTCTGGATAGGTGAGCTCAACTTTAATCTATTGCATTACAATATTGCATTTTCTCAATTTAATTAAAAGTAGTGTTCATGCCTCTACGCCAAGAATGATACCTACATTTGATGTTGCAAAAAAGTCTTCAATAATTTCTCCTTCCACTTACCAATTCATTCATAAACATTTAATTTAATAAATATTTCTCAACTTTTCTCTTGTATATCTCCATCCTTTAACTCACTCTAGAGACTTTACTCTAGGGTCTACGCCAGTTTTTTTTCCTATCTATAAGATTGGGTTTCAATCCTACATATTCCTTTACCATATAGAGAACCCCTACATTTAATTAGCATTATCTCTTATTTAGTGGAAACAACTCCTCATTTTTCTTCTTTCATGTATTGCCACATATGGTTCTACGAGGTCTCATTCTTTTTTTCAAATAGTGTTCCATCATTTGTCTTGTGACAATCTTTTGGAGATTTGAATAAACCATTTACATAGTCAACTTTGGATTTAGGTCGGGGGACACTATATTCTTGACATCTAGTAATTTATTTTTGGATGAGTAATAATAACTCATTTATTTCTAAGAGGCTCCTACAATCCTCTATTCATTGCATGCGTTTTGATAAGCCTTATTGATACTCCTTTGGTCTTTGGTGGTGCTAGTTCTTTTGTTACCAGATTGAGTGAGTATTCATGAATGGATGTTCCTTGAATATATTTGAGACAACTAGTTAAGTTGCCTTACTTATTTAAAAGAGATCCTAAAGTATTGTTTATTATTTACAAGTCAACTTTGGATTTAGGTGGGGGGACACTATATTCTTGACATCTAGTAATTTATCCATTAATGACTAATAATGACTCATTTATTTCTGAGAGGCTCCTGCAACCCTCTACTCATTGCATGCCTTTTGATAAGCCCTATTTATAATCCTTTCACCTTTGGTGGTGCTAGTTCTCTCGTTACTAGATTGAGTGAGTATTCATGAATGGATGTCCCTTGTATATATTTGAAACAACAACTAGTTAAATTGCCTTACTTATTTAAAAGAGATCATAAAGTATTTTTTATTATTTACAAATCATATGAGTGGCAATGCACGATAAGGATTGCATGTGAAATATTATGTATTCCTTTCTATTCAAACAACTTATAGTGAATATTTAGAAGGCTGGCCAGATGTTTCTATTCTCTTGATAGAAAGGAGTAAAGTCGTCATCACTCCACCAATATTTGAAAGTTCCTAAGTAAGGTGCAGATAAGCCAGCTCAAGTTTAATATATTGCAATACACTATTGCATTTTCTCAATTTAATTAAAACTAGTGTTCATGCCTCTATGCCTAGCATGATAGCTACATTTGGCGTTGCAAGAAGGTCTTCAATAGTTTCTCTTTCCACTTACCAATTCATTCATAAAAAATTAATTTAAGAAATATTTCTTAACTTTGTTCTTGTATATCTCTCTCCTTTAACTCACTCTAGAGACTTTACTCTACGGTCTACGCCATTTTTTGGGGCTATCTATAAGATTTGGTTTCAATCCTACATATTCCTTTGCCATATAAAGAACATATCCATTTAATTAGGATTATCTCTTATTTATTGGAAATAACTCCTCATTTTTCCTATGTGATTCTCACCTCACACACAACACTGACCTCTGAAATAACTGCACAAACGTGAAGGAGATAAATCCTCATCATGGATGAGCTTCCTTTACAGGAAAAATATTCATCCAACATATAGTACATTGTCCCACATCTGATCTCAACTGGGTCTCTAACAGAACTGACATGCATCAATTATCCATGACTGAATACATAGTTATCTGAAAATAATAGTTTTCACATGCATGCAAGCATCTACAAACTATATCTCATTAATTTAACAACTTGTTAAATTAATATAACTGAAGTTGACTAAGTTAAATAATTCAACTGATCCTATCAATATAGAACTCGTCCTTAAGTCCTCTATCAGTTGAGCAAATCAAGGACACATTCCCCAATTAGTGGAGAAATAATTGCATGTTCTCACAAAGACTTCAAGTTTGCTTTTCCTTAACTAATTAACTCATGCAGAATTAATCAATTAATATTCCAAACTACTGGTAAGACCAAATTCGAATTTACTTCCTAGAGATAGACTAGGGATTGCTATAAATAGGAAGGGACTGAGAAATGCTATTTTTAGAAGATGTTATTTTTAGCAATTTCACCTTTCACCCAAGGTGACCAAAATGCTCAATTGGCCAAACTGCTATTTTTAGAAGTGCTATTTTTAGCAGTTCTATTTTTAGCACTTTCTAATTTAGCATTTCTTGTTGCACACTTTTCAACAAAAAATTCTACTATTGGTTGAATCTAAACAAAGAGGTAGTTCAGTTCATCGCAAGGTGTTTGGATTGTCAATAGGTAAAAGTAAATTGTAAGAATCCAAGTGGTTTACTACATCTAATTTTGATTTCGGAGTGGAAATGGGAGGTCATTTCTGTGGATTTCATCACAAGTTTGCTGATAACATTTAGACAACATGATTTCATCATGGTTGTGGTTGAAAGGTTAACTAAGGTAGCTCATTTTATTCCCATTAAGTCTACTTATTCAGCTAGTGAGGTAGCACAACCAGAGAGATAGTGAGATTGCATGGTATTCCTAGGAAGATTGTATCAAATAGAGATGCCAACTCATTTTGACTTCAGTGAGTGTTAGTGAGTTTCAAGATCAGGTACATTAAGGGTAAGGAGAATAGGGTTGCAGATGCTCTTAGAATAAAAGTGCAGGTAAATCACATAGAAATTATGATCTCATATGGGACAAATTTACAAGATTCGAAATTCCAGGAAAGAAAGTAGGATGGTAGGTATAAGGATCTTAGTCACATGTTATAACAAAAGTGTACATGTGAATAGGATGTGGACTATCATCTCACAATAAACAATTTCGTGAGATTTAGGGATATGATCTATGTGACAGACAATAGTGAAATCAAGAAGCTTATCGTAAAGGAATTTCGTGTTAACCATATTCATGTCTTTCAGGATATCAAAAGACATTGAGAGTAGTTCATAAGTTCTACTATTGTCTCAATTTGAAGAAAGACGTAGTTGAGTTCATCACAAGGTGTTTGGATTGTCAATAGGTAAAAGCAGGGTGTAAGCATCCATGTGGTTTACTACAACCAATTATGTTTCCGGAGTGGAAATGGGAGGTCATTTATATGGATTTCATCACAAGTTTGTCGAGAACATCTAGAAAGCATGATTCCATCATGGTTGTTTTTGATAGGTTGACTAAGGTAGCTCATTTTATTCTAGTTAAGTCTACTTATTCATCTACTGTGGTAACACAGGTCTTCATCAAGGAGATAGGTAGCTCATTTTATTCTAGTTAAGTCTACTTATTCATCTACTGAGGTAACATAGGTCTTCCTAAAGGAGATACTAGGATTACATGGTATCCCTAGGATGATTCTATCATATAGAGATGCTAAGTTCACTTCCAAGTTTTGGAAGGATTTATTTTCAAGTTTAGGTATAGAGTTGGCCTTTGGTGCAACTTATCATTCATAGATAGTTGGACAGGTAGATAGGGCCACCTGGATTTTGGATGACATGTTAAGAATGTATGTTATGCATTAGTAGAGGAGGTGAGAGGAGTATTTTCCACTCCTTGAGTTTTCTTACAAGAATGGGTATTAGGAGTCATCAAGGATGAGTTAATTTAGGGACACTATGGGCAGAGTTATAATACTCATATCAACTAGGGTGGTCCAATGAACATGGTACTTATAGGACTGGACATGTTGGTAGAAATGGAACAGGAAATGCAAGTTATCAAGAAGAATTTAAATGAAACATATCATAGATATAAGAGTTATAAAGATCAAGACATGACATTTAAAGAGTTTCAAGTTGGGGAGTATGTGTACTTGTGAATCAAGCCCAATAGGAGATCCTTAAGGATTGGATCATGTGCCAAGTTGGCACCTCAATATTGTTGGCCTTTCGAGATCCTTAAGAGGATTGGACTAGTAGCCTACAGACTTGTACTGCCTTCAACAGTGAAATTCCATGATTTTTTCCATGTTTCATTACTTACAAGATATATGAAAGATGTTGATCATGTGATTGATTAGTTTGTATTGCATGTGGATATAAAAGGAGAATTCCAGTAGGAACCTCTATGCATTTTGCAACGGACACAACTCATGCTTTGGAATCGAGCAAGTTAAAGTGTAGTGAAAGCACTTTGGGCCCGATGAAGCTACATAGGAAAGAACTAATCAGATGCAGGCTATGTATCCTTCATTGTTTGTCGGTTGAGGAAAAATATTTTTGGTATATGTACATATTTAGGTATGGTTGTTGTAAATATCAAAATGAGTTGCGTTATATAGCTCCAATAAGTAGTATGGTTGTCATGTTTTCATTTTTTTGATGTTGGTTTTGCTTTTCAGTAAGATGTTCATTGTAAAAATTGCATCGAGCTAAGTTATAAAGCTCCACGGTAAACATGTTTTGGTTTTCAATGGCCTTGCTAGTCATAGGTGTCATAAAACACCGAGGATGTTGTTCCCCTAAGGGGGAGGGGTTAGTAACAATGTTGGGCTAAAAGTTCATGTATAAAGGTTAATAAATGAAAAAAGAAACCAAGGTCATGGGACATGTATTCCAAGCTAAACGTAGGGAAAAGCATCCTAGTGGGTGTTCATTTGGTTTATTATGACTAAGGGATATTGGGAAAGGCATTGGAAAAGGTTTTGAAAATTAAAAGAGGCAATAATTCACATTTTATTTATGAAAATAAAGGAGAATTAGAGAAAAAGGGAGGTGAAAGGTCATAAGATTTTCATGAGGAGGAAATTGAAGGAAAATAGTTGAAATTGAAGAACATAGAGGCCTCAATGATTAAAGGGCTTATCAGGATCAAGTTGTAGCTTTTGTTAGTTCAACCTGTTTGTCAGTTCGGTTTTGGAGCTCTCTCTATTCTCTCATACTCTTGGACGCTTAGAGCATTCTTAGAGAACTCTAGCATTAAGGAAAGAAAGCAAAGGAAGGATTAGGAAAGAAATGGAAAAGTGAGGAAAAGTTGGATCAGGAAACTTCAACAGGAATACTTGTAGGTAATAGGTTGCATGTGTGATTTCCTAGTTGGTTTGTGAATGCATGGTACTGTTGAGGTAAAACATAACCCCCCATTTTTGACTTGTTCACCTGAAATAATGGGGACCCTTTCTATAATATTTTGGCTAAACACCTTCTAGGATTTTTATTTAGTTGATTATCTTATGCTTTTGTTAATTTTTCATTTTCTTTGGATTCTTGTTTTGATTGCTTTGTTAAAATCAATTTCTTATAAGCTTCCCATTCATGCTTGTTTTGCCTCATTTGGTTAGCTAGTTTGTAAAAGACACCCCTTTGAATTCTAATAATTTATGTCGTTTCGGTCAAAAATGCGCAAAATGTACAATATCCTTTTTTTGTAAATAGATTAATCCAATAATATATTCATTTTAAATATTAACCACTAGTTAGTTCTTACTAACATTTTTCATTTTTTACTCATACAACCAAATCATAAAATATCGGGATTTTAGAAATTTACTTCAATTTCCAAAATTGATTACTCATCTCGGAAACCCAAAATATCAAAGTGGCTATAGTTTAAAAACTAAAACTCATAAAATAAAACAAAATAAAAAATTAATGTTTAATGTTAAATATTAAATTAATTAACATAATAAATATAATTAATTAAATTAAATTAACATTTAACACATAAAACATATATAATACAAATAAATAATAAAAATACATATAGAATACAAATAAATAATAAAAAATTTCTTTTGATTGCATCGGGACCTCAGATCAGATCGGGGGTTCTAATCAGAACACACCTTTATAAACCCCCGATCGCATCCTTCCCTCACACCGATCACTGATTGAGAAAAGTCAAAAGGCATAGGTTAAATGAAACTTTCGTTTTTGGTTTTAATTCTTTTCAAACCTCACTCATACGTGAGTAGAGTGGAATAAGTGAAATAGGGTAAGGTAGTTATAATATAGTAAATAGTGTTAATTGAATATTAGATTTAATATCTATTAATTTAAATAATAAATTTTATATTAATTAATTTAAATATAAAATTTAATTAAATTAATTAAGTTAAAATTTAATAATTTAGATTAATATTAGTTAGTTTATAAATAGTTAATTATAATAGTTAGTTATATTAATAACAGTTTATTAAATAATTAGTTTAATTTATGATTAACATTCAAATTAGAAATAATTATTAAATAATTAAAATTCTAATTTAGGATCAAATTTTTAATTAATATTTTGATTTTTAGACCAATAACATAATTTCTAGATTTGTGCCAAAATTAACTCATCTACTTTGGAAGCTCATAGATTGAGTCTTACCTGGCCAAATGAGGTCCAAGATGGCTTATTGGAAAGATAAAATCAAGGAAAACATTTCTAAGGAGGTTTCAGTAACAGTTTTGGTTATTTATTGGGTCAAAAATTAGGCAAAAAAACAAGCTCAGAATTTCTAAAATAAAATTAATTTTCTTAGTTTTATTTTTTGCATTTTCATTTGTCCAAGCCTCTTCTCAATGCAGATCCATTAGTCAATGATATCCTTGGCCAACTAAACTATCTTAGGCATCAATAGAAAGCTTACATTTTATTTTCAATTATTTATTTAATTGTATTTGATTGGATTTGTTTTACATGCCAGAAATGACATTTTGATTTTATTGTTGCATTTTAATTTATTTTGATTTCTTCTTGCAGGAAAACAGTAGAAGAGATATGGAGAAAAATATCTCAATCAATGAGAATGCTACAGCAATTAAAGATTGGAATTTTGAGCAAAAAAATTGAATTGGGCATATTTCTCTTTAACAAACTTTCCTCTCAAGAATTCCTTTGCAAATATTATAAATAATAGATTCTAGAATGGAATAAAGGGTTTCTCTCCTCTGCACTTTGGACTTCTAAAAGCACTTTTGTAATAGGAATTTAGAATTGTAGGAGGGAGGAGGGAAAATCTCAGATCTGGGGATTATTGAGGATTCTCTTTTGTAGCTTGAATTATGCATGATGGGCAAAGTTTGCACTATTGTGGCTTTAGCTTTGAAAGCAAAAGTTCAAGAAATATAAAGGACTGTTGGAGACTCAATGTTGTTATTATGTATCTCTGTTCTTATGAATTGATTTCTGATTTCTGAGTAACTATTTACTCAGAAATCTGTCTTGTAAAACTGATTTATTGAATGGTAATGTGTTGTGAACTATTTTTTCATATTATTGTTTAACTATTGGATTTACTGATTTGATAATCAATAACATTTTTGTGAATTTCTTCTTGAGTGTTGTTGACTGATTATTTCAGTTAATAGTTCTCAATAGGATGTATTTTGGTATCCATAATGTCAGTTAATTGAACTACTTCATTAACTTGATATTCCTTATAAACAAGACATATTTAAATCACAATACTTTAAATATCTTGCTCTTGGTTGAGTTAGATCTATATTTGTCTAATTAAGATAGGATTAAAATTAGTTTCTTTTTGCTTCCATTATAGAATAAGTTTGTATAGAATAATTTCTACATTCTTTTAAGTCCTCTTCTCAAAAAGACAATTTTAGCTGTGGGTTGGTTGAACCCAAATCAACTTAAGGGTCATTCTCTTGTCCGATCAGCAAGAAGAAGTGATCTAATATCTCTAACTATTGGTAGTGAAAGACACATCATAAACCAATAGCGATAGGGAGAAGGTAACTGGACCTAGTTAAACCAGTCAGAGCCATCAAACCAAATGGAAAAGGAGATGCTTTAAGGCCCGGACCGGGTGCTTATCCCCCATTGTTGTTGCAACGATTTTCGAGGCATCAACATTTTTTGCGCTAGAAGGAGGGCCTAAAACTTATTGTCTATTGGAGTCTTTTCAATTTTAACATTTTATTTTTTATGATGGCTCCTCTTAAGCTTCCAATTTTGAGTTGTATCCATGGACGTACATCTACCAATACTCCACCCAAAGTGGTAAGACTCTTGTTTTAGGCAAAGTTTAATAGTAAGAGAAATGTTTCTGCTTTTAATCATGTCTTTCAATTTATTCAAAAGGTTTCAATTGTGATTTTTAAGGAATTGATGAAGGCATTCTATGTAAAAATTTTACTCTCACATTTGCGGAAAAAGCCAGAAACTGGTGTAAAACTCTTCCAGTTGCCTCAATTCGCAGATGGGATCAATTTGTTACAATTTTCATTTGTAAATTTGATGGCTATGATTATGAACGACTATATGATGAAATTGAATATCTACGAAGGTTTGAAAATGAATCTGTTATTGATTTTAATATTCGATTTCATTTGAACTGTTTAAGATTTAAAGTCAAATATAAACCTATAGAAAAAGAATCACTAGATTGGTTTGAATATATTTGCTCTCTTCCTTCTATTCCCAATCCATAATAAATTAATTCAAGCTTTGTCTCATTCCCTTCTAACATAAATGAGAATTCCAATACGGATGTGAAAATACATTATGATGAAGTGGTCTCACAAATCTTGGAAAATATTTCTAATCAAATGAAAGAAGACAACAACAACAATTTCGAAGAAAGAGCCACCGTGAAAATCTGAAAGCTACTCTATAGTGAATTCAGAAATTCAGATTGAAAATTATCAAGTACAAGCAGAAATCAAAGTAAATAATAACACCCAAACTATTGTACAAATTTCTGAATTTTTTCATGAGAAGTAAATGCCAAAATTAGAAAAGCAAAGCAATCTTCTTCATAAAAGCATGAGTATGCAAAGGAATGATTTGCAATCTAAAATTTACAATGACCATAATACACTTGTTCTCAAATAGAGACATTTTTAAATACATTGTTTCAGGTTCACATTTTTCCCTTTATCCTGATATTTTTAATAATGGTAATTTTCCCCTCTTGGTATTAACGATATTTCAAAAAATAAAGAGGATGATCTAAATGAATTACCAATGAGTTTTTATCAAGATAGAGAAACAACTATTGATTATTCTTTTACCATTAATGAACATGAAATTTTTATTCCTCATTGTTTTGATATATTGGATGAGATCAACGGGAATTCTAGAGAATATTGTGAAGTTGCTTATGATAATTACTCTGACATTGAGGGCGTTGATTACTATCTTCATGAGAAAATTCAAATAACATTTGAGAATGAGGGACATTTTAACTTAGAAATTATTCCAACTAATCCCCATTCTAAAGTAGCGAATTATCTTCATGATTTAACTATTCAAGAAAATATTCCAATTTATGATTCATATCATGATCAAGCTTTCATTCCTACTCATAATAATAATTCAGTTTCTAATTCACAAGTTGGAATTGGCAATTACTCAAATTTCATAATTCTAGTCAATCCTTGTGAAAAATGAATTATTTCAAAACAATCCCAATTGTGTTGTCACAATAGTGATTTCATTTTATTTTTGCTTCCTCAATTCTTTTGTTTAAAATCAGATTTTATTTCTAATTTTATTTTTTAGATTTTTGATATTTTAAGCTGGCATATTGAGCACTTTTCTATCAAACACTCAATTGATGCATTGCCCTATTACGAAATTGAAGTTTCATATTATAACCATGAACATCAAAAGCTTAATATTTCAATTTCAATAGATGTTCATCTCTTATCAAAATATTCTATCTTCTCAAAGGCAGTTTTAACAAGAGAATGTATTTTTACAATCTAGCTAACAATCCAATTCAATTAATAATCTTCCATTATATCTAACAGACTTTCATCCATTTTTCATTAACTCATTTGGAAAATATTTGGAAAGTTTTCCTTCATGGAAGATTGTTAATAATTTAACATTTATAAATAACACTAACAATTTTTTCCAAGCCTTTGAATTTAAAAATTCATCTTCACAATCTTCCATGTCATCTCCTCTTTTGAACATTTCCCAAACCTTAATGAAAACTCATCCAAATTTTTATGATCCAATTGGTATTCAATTGGAAAGGAAATTTCAAGAGAAGGAGGTTTCAATTAAGTTGTTAACAATAATTGTGCATTCTACTTAGAGATTTTATTTTCTTAGTTCAATTAGCTTTGTATTTTTATTATTAATGGTTAAACTGTACATACATGCAACAATTAAAATGAGAAAATGGTTACACTAGAAATATGACTATACCTAGCCATTTTCATGTATATGGTTAGAATAGCAGTGGAATTAATTTAATTTGTTTATTTTTATTTCAAGAGTTTTGCAGATTAAAAAATAAATCAAAGCAATTAGCCGCTCTCACACATGTTCAGTGAAACATTTTCTTCTTATCAGAAAGTTTTAATTCTTGTTTTCCTTTTTAAAATTTCTTGCAGCAATACCTCTACCCATGAATACATCTCTGTCTATTTCGAATAATGTATTGACAGAATTTAATTGAGTATGCACCTGGCACACATTTAAATCTATGTTGATATTCTTCCACAATTAGTGCCTTTATCCCATTCAGATCTTTAGTTTATTGTCTGATGCTGCAATATGCATCATATTCATTTACAAAAGGCATTATTGAACAGTCACTATAACAATACAAATTCTTATCAAGTTATTCAAAATAAGCAGAGGTAATAAATTGTTGTTTCAATTCAAAAGGGAAGACTATTTTCATGTTTATTTCTGGTAGATTTTATATTTCCTGAACATGGATAAGTAGATTTTATTTAGGCTGATTTCTCACTCCGATTTAGAATAAATAATGAGATGATTTTGAACAAAGGCAAAATTTTGATAAATCGAAGGAAGAATTTGAAGATTCATGAAGTAAAAACTACAGAGAATTTCCTTCCAGGTACACATTCACAAGTTCATTCTCATTTATTATAAGTTTCTCTTGTCCTTAGTTTATTTTTTATTTTTGTTTTGTTTTATTTACAGGTTTTCATTTGTTTCCAAAACTTGAAGTAAGCAAAAAACCCATTTCAAATTTGCAACAGGTTCAGGGAAATTTTATTTGTGATTCATTATAATTTGAGCATTTTTACCTTTGCTTTCAACCATTAGAAAGCCCAATTCAAATTTCAAGCAGTCTCATAGGATTCAACTTGATTTTCATATTGTTGATACTTTAGTGAAAATATTTGCAATATTTTCATCCCACTCATTTTTGTCAATCATCTCATTCTGATATCACATCATCCATATCACAACCATTTGTATCATAAGATTTCATCGGAAGTAGCTCTTAGCAATTTTGATAACAAATTGTTCATAAAATATCTCTGATGTATTATCTCACTCATATGCCATATCACATTTCGCATATCGGAGGTTTGCAGTTGAAGTATACTCCTATTACATGAATCACCGATCTCCAATAATTGACCTTACCAATATTGTGATGACCCCATAATTCCAGACTCGATATGAAACTCAAATCAAATTCATAAAAAATATCATGTCCGCTCAATCACAATAATGGTAGGAGCATAACTTTAAAGGGGTCGATGTCTCGGATCCAATATGTTATTAAATTTTCATCATAAGGTTATCGGGTCCACTCTTCATTGCATATCGGCGTATGAAGAATTGTTACCTCATGTGCTTAAGATCGTTGATTGCTAATTAGCCATGTCATCCATCACATCACCGATATCGCAATCGCTTCATCACAGTTTTATTTATGCTCACATCACAATTCTAAATCTGCGATGTGCATTGTACGATGTAGGAAGCACAATGTAAATATTCCCCGATCCCCAATATAATATTTCTTCAACGATGTGATCGCTCCATCTCATCGCACATCTTCTCATTGCATGTTTTCATATCGGCAATTTGTTGTTGCAATCTCCGATGTGATAGCTTCCAATGCATGCCTCTAAGCCATTAGCATTTAATAAATATATGGAATAGCAACAAAAGTGAAGTCTTGCAAACTAAACTTGAAGCATGGTGAAGAAACATGTGATGTGAATCATCAGATACAGCGATGTGTTATTTTAAAAGCAAGCTTGGGTAACCACTATGGTAAGAAAGTAGTTAATGACCAATTTGCAGCATATTTAAATCATTTTCATTTCTCATATATTTGAATTTGGTCTTGATTTTGGAAAATTTATAAAATCATGGAGTTTATATGAAACCTATAATATTTTGAGAAACAGTCACTATTGCAAATTCTCATTCTCATTTTTGATGCATTTGTTTTCTCTTGAACACTAAGCATTCCATTTTTACATTTTACTGCTTTCTTTAGTTTAAATAAATAAATAATTATTTTGGGTCATGTTCTAATGTTATCTAAAAGAAGAAGTCAGTTAATATTGGAGAAGTTAATACCTTTCAGGTATGATCAAATGCAATTATCCAATGGTAAGATCCATGTACCCACTTTCATTAATTTCCATTTCATTACTTTAGTTTTGCTTTTAAAGTATGCTGATATAAAAAATCTATTTTGCAGTTCTCTATTTGAAGCTTTCAATCCTCCGCCAGATCCTATTTTCGAAGTCCTATACTCTTTTCCTGTTTTTATTTCAATAAGCAGCGATAATCTTCATCGAAACAACTACACTAGAAAGTTTTTGAACCTTTAGTTTGTTTCTTTAAGCATTCCTTTTATTAGAAAGTGATTATGATGATTCTTTGAAACAAGAAGATTGATATCAGACAAAAAGTTTTCATTGTCACTGAATTTTATCGTCACTTCTATCCAAAAAGCCTAAAACACTTACAACCGTGCAATGTGTGATTTTTTTAAATCTCGGCATATGAAAGAATGATTACACGATTATTTTATTTTTTCTTCATATCGTTGAGACATTGGTATAAACATTATTGTATGAGTTTATCTTTCAAAACTTGGATTTTACTTCCCACTTTTATAATTTCTTCATTTTTATTTTTGTTTGATGATTTCTTTCTGATTTTAGCATAAGAATTATTTTCCTTTGTTTTTCAGTTTTAATTTTGGTGATCTCACCATGATTTATATGAAAGGCCTTCTTGTTACCTAACAATGGTCGGCATACATAGGGAAAAATTGTTAATAGTCACCTATTAGATTTCTCTTAAATCTCTTAATAATAATTGTTTTTCTTATTATAAAGGTAGGCATACTTGAGGAAGAGATTATAAAACAAGAGAAGTTGGCAAAGTATCATAAAATATGGAGAAATTTCATTTTCATCAAAATTGTAATCATTTTGATATTTCAATACTTTATTAAGATCTTTCAAAGTTCTACTATCAATTAGGAAAAGTTATTTTCAACCAAGTAAAGACACTTTACGGCAAAGCATCTTTAACTTTGAAATTGTCATTCTTAACTTTTAAGGAGTCAATGATTCTCCCTATCCCAAAGAGTCTTATCTTTCTAGAGTATAATCCAGAAATATATTTAAACTTAAAAGATAAGAGGTCTCATCATGAGCCTACTTACCATGATCATAGGGGAAAAATAGGCTGACATTACCAACATTGCTAAACAAACTAGGGTAATGGCTTCTGATTACAAACAATTATAAGACAACGGAGCTCATCACGAGCCATCTTGTTCAGTCCAATTATAACCAATGAATGGCATTGTCAACTATATAGCCATCAAACGAGGACAATGGCTTTTAAGAACAATAATAATAATAATAATAAATAAATAAACATATATAGATGGATTTATCTCTAGTTCAATAATTCTTAAATAGATTAGATTCTGAATCATTGATAATTAAAAAGTAACCCTATCAAGACTATAGATGTTAACTGGCAGCAGTGGTTTTACCTGTGACAAATGAGTATATTTTAAAAACTAAGTTGTAAAGTGACCCCTACTTTATCTCTACAACTAATTAAGGATTAATACAAAACTTTGAAATATTTTTATTTATGAGAAATTTTGAAAAAAATTACAATTAGGTGATTCTTGTTTTTATTCAAACTAATGAACCTAGTCAAGCATTTCAAACATAATTCTCTCTTCTTTGATTATTTTTACTTGAATTTTGGAAAACCCTCATTCGTATTAAGCAGAGATAATTGGTTCTTCTCTTGTGTGTCGCCATTGTTGAGGTAAAACACAACCCCCTCATTTTTTACTTGTTCACCTCAAATAATGGAGACCCCTTGTATAAAAATTTGGCTACACACCTTTTAGGATTTTATTTAGTTGATTATCCTACGCTTTTGTTAATTTTTCATTTTCTTTGGATTCTTGTTTTTATTCTTTTGTTAAGATCGATTTTTATAAGCTTCCCATTGACACTTGTTTCGCCTCATTTGGTCAACTGGTTTGTAAGGCACTCCTTTGAAGTCTAATCATTTATGCCGTCTGGGTCAAAAATGCGCAAAATGTACAATATCTTTTTTTTAAATAAATTAATCCAATAATACATTTATTTTAAATATTAACCTTTAGTTAGTTCTTACTAACATTTTTCATTTTTTTACTCATACAGCAAAATCATAAAACATTGGGATTTTAGAAATTTACTCTAATTTCAAAAATTGATCATTGATCTTGAAAACCAAGAATATCGAAGTGACTATAATTTAAAAACTAAAATAAAACAAAATAAAAAATTAATTTTTAATGTTAAATATTAAATTAATTAATATAATAAATATAATTAAATTAATTAAATTAACATTTAACACATAAAACATATATAATAACAAGTAAATAATAAAAAAATTCTTTCGGTCACATTAGGACCTCATATCGGATCAGAGGTTCTAATCAAAACACACCTTTATAAACCCCCGATCGCATCCTTCCCCAACGCCTATCACCGATTGAGAAAAATCAAAAGGTATAGGGTGAGTTCTTCGAGCAGACCTGTGGTGTTGCTATGAGTTCCCCCCTCTCCCCGATCGTGGCGAATCTCTTCATGGAAGATTTCGAGGCCAAGGCTCTTGCCTCGGCTCGTCTCCCTCCTAAGCTTTGGAAGAGGTATGTTGATGACACTAATGTCATCTAGTCCCATGGCCATGAGGAGCTGGATCGTTTCCTGGATCACCTCAATGGCCAGTCCTCAGCTATTAAGTTCACCATGGAAAAACAGGTCAATGGCAGCCTCCCTTTCTTAGATATTCTTATTTCTAGGAAGAAGGACGGCTCTCTCTCCCACGCAGTGTTCCGTAAGAAAACGCACACAGAGCAGTATCTTCATGCCGATTCTCATCACTTCCCGGCTCAGAAGATGGGTGTTCTTAACACTCTGGCTACGCGTGCCCTCAGGATTTCGGATAATGAGAACTTGGATAGAGAGAGATCCCACCTCCTTGATGTCTTTGTGGAAAACGGATATAGTAGGCACCTAGGTCGGAAAGATTTCCTTAAAGCCTCTAAAAATGCGTTGATTAAGAAAGAGCCTAAGGAGCGCCATCTAGGTGTCCATCTACCCTATATCCAAGGGACCACAGAAAAAATTACGCGGATCCTTAGAAAGTTTGATATTCCCTCCACCTTCAGACCCCTCAGAACCATCCGTAATTCCCTGCGGTCGGTGAATGATCCGGTTAACCCCATGGACATGAAGGGTGTTTATCTGATTCCTTGCTTCTGTGGGACACCCTATGTAGGGGAAACAGGGCGCTCCATCCAGCAGAGAATTTGCGAGCATGCAGCAGACCTGAGGCATGGAAGAACAAAATCCTCAGCCCTAGCAGAGCATGAGAACAAGACTAAGCATCACGTCTGCATCGAGGAGGCCAAACTCATTGCCAAGGTGGATCGGTTCCATCATCCCAAGTTAAGGGAAGCTATTGAAATTGAGCATAGACCCAACAATCTCAACAGAGATGATGGTTGGAAGGTCAGTAGAAGTTGGATCCCCGCCCTGTCGTCTTAGGGTTTCCTCCTTCCCTCTATGTTCATCCAGGGTGCTTTCTTCATGGTCGTTCAGTTTAATCTTCTCCGGTTTACTAGTATTATTAAGGTATATATGTTTTTAGCTATTAATCCTATTTGATTTTACCTTTTCTTGATGAAGGTCCTTTTCCTCAGTTGGTTGTTAATTAGTTTATTCATAACGTCATTATTATTAGGGTATCTAGATTATGTTGCATTCTTATATTTATGTTATTGTCATTTTAGTTTTATTTGTGATTACTACCATTGAGTTATTTATTTTCAGCTCCTTAAACTAGCGGTAATAAGTATGGCCCATCTAGATTTTTTCTATCGCAAGTTGATATGATCAAATAGTATTAATAAGTGGTAAATTTAATAATTTTTATAAACAGAAAAAGGTTTAATATTACATCAATGGTAAGTAGTATAGTTTTATAAAAATTAACATACCTTGAATATATGATTCATGTAGATATTTAGTTTTTAATTTATTAAATAAATACTGATTGTTTTTAAATTACCTTTGAAATTATTTATTTTATTATTAATTTTGGAATAAGAATATGTAATTTATTTATGTAACCTAAATTACTTCTTCTAAAGAAAACACTTAATCAAATAATAAATTTATAATAACCATTAGTACTATTTTATTAATATCCTAATGTTATTTAATTAAGTAAATTACTATTCATTATAACTAATTTTTCTAATTTCTAGAAATAGATTATTATATTATTAATTTTAATATTATAAAAGTAATAATAATAATATAAGTTCTTCATAAGAAATCATTCAAACTAATAATTAATCTATAATAACCATTAATATTAATTTATTAATAACCTAATGTTATTTAATTAAATAAATTACGTAAGATTCTATTCATTATTCCTAATTTTACTAATTTCTAGAAATAGAATATTATATTATCAATTTTAATATTATAAAAATAATAATAATAGTAAATTTATTAATATAAGTTGGGTTGGGTCCTAGGGTCAAAAATAGTCGTTATGTAGCCGTTGGAGTCTCTGCTCAATCTATTTAACTTGTTAGGCCAGATCTGTTTCTTCAACTTGTCCCGACGATGAACCACACTAGTTGGTTCAAAACCCGTCGACAAAGGTCTTTTTTATGTGATTTACGCCGAAGCTCTTCTTATAACTATGACAGATCACAGAAGTCTCAATTCTACACATATAGGTTATATTAAACTTTGGTTTGAATCGTTTTCAAAACTCACTCATATGTGAGTGGAGTGGAATAAGTGAAATAGTCTAAGGTAGTTATAAAATAGTAAGTAGTGTTAATTGAATATTAGATTTAATATTTATTAATTTAAATAATTAATTTTATATTAATTAATTTAAATATAATATTTAATTAATTTAGTTATTTAGATTAATATTAGTTAGTTTATAAATAATTAATTATAATAGTTAGTTAGATTAATAATAGTTTATTAAATAATTAGTTTAATTTATGATTAACAATGAAATTAGAATTAATTATTAAATAATTAGAATTTTAATTAGGATTAATTTTTTAATTAAAATTCTTATTTTTAGCCCAACAATAGAATTTGCAGATTTGTGCCAAAATTAACTCATCTACTTTGGAAGCTTATAGATTGAGTTTTGTTTGGCCAAATGAGGTCGAGGATGGCTCATTGGAAAGATAAAATCAAGGAGAACATTTTTTAGGAGGTTTCATTAATAGATTTGGTCATTTATTAGGCAAAAAATTAGGCAGAAGATTGAGCTCCGAATTTCTAAAACAAAATCAATTTTCTAAGTTTTATTTTTTGCATTTTCATTTGTGCAAGCCTCTTCTCAATGTAGATCCATTCGTCAATGATATCCTTGGCCAATTAGACCATCTCATGCATCAATAGAAAGCTTACATTTTATTTTCAATTATTTATTTAATTGTATCTGATTGGATTTGTTTTACATGCGAGAAATGATATTTTGATTTCATTGTTGCATTTTAATTTATTTTAATTTCTTCTTATAGGAAAACAGTAGAAGAGATATGGAGAAAAATATCTCAATCAATGACAATGCTCCAGCAATTAAAGATTGGAATTCTGAGCAAATAAAATTGGATTTGACAGATTTCTCTTCAACAAACTTTCCTCTCAATGATTCTTTTGCAAATATTATAAATAACAGATTGCAGAATGGAATAATAAGTTGTTCTCCTCTGCAATTTTGGACTTCTAAAAGCACTTTTGTAATAGGAATTTAAAATTGTATGAGGGAGGAGAGAAAATCTCAGATCTGGGGATTATTGATGATTTTACTTTTGTATCTTGAATTATGCATGATGGGCAAAGTTTGCAATATTGTAGCTTTAGCTTTGAAAGCAAAAGTTCAAGTAATATAAAGGACTGTTGGAGACCAGGGTCAAAGAAATAGATGCAACAAATTGGTATTTCTAATACTATTGTTTCAAATATCAGTTTTACTTTTATGATAATAGGAATGTGTCATTTTATTCATGTTTGTGCACTTTTGTCAATATGGGTAATTTGTCTCAATGTTGTTATTATGTATGTTTGTTCTTATGAATTAATTTCTGATTTCTGAGTAACTATTTACTCGAAAATTTGTCTTATAAAACTGATTTATTGAATGGTAATGTGCTATGAACTATTTCTGCATATTATTGTTTAATTATTGGATTTATTGATTTGAAAATCAATAACATTTTTTTAGAGATTCTTTAGCGTAAATCACATAAAATTTCATTTGTCAACGCGTTTCGAACCAACTAGTATGGTTCATCGTGAGGACGAGTTGAAGAAACAGATTGAACTTAGCATGTTAAATGGTCTGAGTAGAGTCTCCAAGGGCTAATTTTGACTTTAGGACGAAGGTCAAATTTTAATTTATTAATTTTTAATGGAAATTAGTTAGATTGGGTAAAAATATATAAATAAATAAAACAATTTTAAATGGTGTTAATGGTTGGTTAAAAAGGTAATTTATTTATTTATTATTTATTATTATATATTTTAGTTTAAAAATTTTATATTATGTGTTAAGATTAAAGGTAGTTAAAATTAAAAATATTGGAACACGCTAACTTAAAAATAAAAATAAAATTAATTAAAATAAATAAATAAATATAAAATAAGTAAATAATGAAAATAAATAAATAATTAAATATAAAATAAGTAAATAACGAGAAAAAAAAAATTCCTTTACTTAGGAAGAGAGGGCTGGGATCCAGCAACTGCTTATCTTCCATCCGTCTTCTCTATTGAGATTGTTCGGTCATTTCTCAATCTCAAGGGCTTCCCTAAATTTTCGGTGATGGAACTGCGAAACCCTAGCGATAACACTCGCCTCCTCTATGCAAACATGATGTTTTGTACTTTCGGCATGCTCAACTAAAGTGGAAGACTTGGTCCTCCTATGTTTGAGGTCAGCTGCATGCTGACTAATCCTTTGATTAATGGAACGACCAATCTCACCAATATAGGGGGTCCCACAGGAAAAAGGAATAATATAAACCCCTTTCATGTCCTTAGGGTTGATAGGATCCTTTACAGATCTGAGGGATTTACGAATCGTGTTGAGGGGTCTAATGGTGGAAGGCACATTATGCTATCAGTGCTCCCTTGAACATATGGAAGATGGACACCCGGGACCCGCTCTTTTGGTTCTCTTTTAGCTAATAAATTTTTGGCAGCTTTGAGGAAAGCTTTCTGACCCAGGTACTTGGTATGACCATTCTCAACAAAAACATTAAGGAGGTGGGATTTCTCTTTCTCAAAGATTTTTTCATGAGAGATCCTAAGGGACCGAGTAGTTACGGTGTTGAGAACACCCAACTTCTGAGCCTGGAAATGGTGGGAATTGGCATGAAGATAGTACTCCATATGTGTTCTCTTTTGAAACACTTGGTGGGAGAGGGAACCATCACTATTATTAGAAATAAGAATATCAAGGAACGGGAGGCAACCATTGACTTCTTGTCCTTTAATGAACTTAATGGCTCACGATTGACGGTTGAGATGATCGAAGAAGAGATACAATTCCTCTTGGCCATGAGAGCATATGACATTAGTGTTATCTACAAATCTCTTCCAAAGTTTCAGCACCAGGCGTGTCGAGCTTAGGGCCTTGGATTCAAAATCCTCCATAAAAAGATTAGCTATGACAGGGGAAAGGGGGGAGCCCATGGCAACACCACAGGTTTTCTCAAAGAACTCTCTTTCAAAACTAAAGAAGGTGGAGGTGAGGCAGATCTCCACTAATCGAGCAGTCTCACGATCAATGAGGCGGTTGATCACCTCCATGGCCTCATTTATATGGATGCAGGTGTATAGGGAAACAACATCAAAACTAACAAGGATGTCCTCAAGGTCAAGCTTAATGCCTTTGAGCTCATTAATAAAGGAAGCAGAGTCTATGATGAAGGACTCTGTATGACCAACTAAAGGCTTAAGTTTGAAGGCAAGGAAATTAGCAAGAAGATAGGTAGGCCCACCAATGTTGTTGACAATCAATAACATTTTTGTGAATTTCTTCCTGAGTGTTGTTGACTGATTATTTCTGTTAATAGGTCTCAATATGATGTGTTTTGGCATCCATAATGTCAGTTAATTGAATTACTTCATTAACTTGATATTCATTATAAACAAGAAATATTTAAATCCCAATACTTTAAATATCTTGCTCTTGGTTGGGTTAGATCTATATCTTCCTAATTAAGATAAGATTAAAATTAGTTTCTTTCTCCTTGCATTATAGAATAAGTTTTCATTTAGAATAATTTCTACATTCTTTCAAGTCCTCTTCTCAAAGAGGAAAAATTTTAGTTGTGGCTTGGCTAAGTCTAAATCAGCTGAAGGGTCATTCTCTTGTCTGATCAGCAAGAAGAAGGGATATGATATCCTTAACTATTGGTAGTGAAAGATACATCATAAACCAATACGATAGGGAGAAGGTAAATAGACCTAATTAAACTAGTCGGAGCGAGCAAACTAAATGAAAAAGGAGCTGCTTTAAGGTCCGGACCGGGTAGTTATTCCCCATTGTTGTTGCAGTGCTTTTTGAGGTATACAGAGGTACATGTGTGAATATATTTAGTTCTCTTGTTGTCATTGACATGGTTTTTCCAGGTGTGATACTGGTTTTAGCCTTGCCTTGCCATTTTTAGATAGTCATGGTTTGATGGGGTTCGTCATTTGGTTGAGATTTTGATTGTCAGATGGTTTTGCAACTAGGTGAGGTGGTCTGAGGAAAATTCCCAAAGACCTAGAAATCCATGGACCGATTTTGACTGGATTGCAGTAAATCTTGAGGGTGGAGACGAGAAAATTATTGAAGGTATTGGTTATAATATTCATAGGCATTTAATCTTATTTAAGGCCTAGTGATTGATTGACCGATTTTGGTAGGATTGTGGTAAATCTTGGTAGGGTATGTTCTTCTTTTGGGCCTAGTGATCCCTTGACCAATTTTGGGAGGATTGCGGGAAAGCTTGGTTTTGTAGGTGTTCATTAGGGTGGAGGTGGTTCAATATTCAAGAATCCTTAGTTGTTTTTTTATGAGTCCCACATTCATACTTAGAATATGGCATGGGGATGATTGGCTGAAAGAAAGGTTTTATTATGCTCAATCTATGGTTGGGTGGTACGTGGAATTCCCTAACATAGTTGGCTTTTTCATATGTTAATAAAATATTTATTGCTCATATGTTTTATGATTAATTGCACCTTTTATTATGTGGAATGTATGGTTGTTATATCATGGTTATTATTATGGTTATATGTTGGTTATAAGCATGGTTTCATAACAAGTTCTAGTAATGGCTCTTGAAATGTTTGATTAATTGATGAATGGTTGATGATTGCATGAGCTTAAAAATGTGATTGTAGATTTTATGAGAGGGCACTAGACCTTCTTGATTATTCTCAAATAAATATCCAACCCTATGTTCAAATATGCATTCCTCACCTATAGATTACATGTTCTCAATATGTTTGATGAAATGACTATCATGGTCAAGCTAGGCTAGGTAAAAGAAAATTATTCAAGTTTGATTGAATGACTTTGTTATGATGTTAGAAAGGATTATGGAAACTCTCATTGAGTTTTGGGTAGTCTAGAGCTTTTCATGGAAATTAGGCTAAGAATCTGAGACTACATGCTTTGAACTAGACATTTTGGGCTGCAACCACTATGATACAAGCTTATGCATGTGGCAGGAGGCTCCCAACTACATTTGTGCCTTGTTGTGGGAGTGGTTGAGGGATCAGGGCAAGGAAAACATGGTCTAACTTAGGATTTGGCTACTTGGGGTGGTTTCTCAACCTTTGAGTGAGTTGTAGACCCAACAGAATGTGCTGAGATGTCATTTGGTTGTCAGGTGTCGACCCCACTTCCTTAGTGGGACCTAGGAGATTAGGTCCGGTCATAGTAGGTATTTATCTCATGTTTACCTTTGCAGTCCGGTGAAAGTGGGTAAATGTGGGAGGGGTGGTTAGAAGAAATGAGGCTCCAACACGGGATATACTCCAAAACAAATCATTATCCGGACCATATAAATGTCCCCTAGATCTTTCAACATCTGAATCAGTCTCCCATCTATTCGTAATGTTTCCTTTCACTTATATGACATGGAAATAAATAAAGAATCTAGAATGGTGCTTAGACATCTTTCAAGGATCAAACATTGAAGATCATTTCAAAAACCGAATATCTACTAAACAAAATTCCCTTCACAAGGATATCCCATTGGTGGTGGCATGGGGCATATGGTGTGAGAAGAAGAAAGTAGTTTTTGAAAACCAATGTTCCTTCTTCCTTAGAATAGATTTACACAAACTAGCTTTGCAAAACTCTTTGACCTCCAAACATAAATGTGATTCTTCTATTTCTTCTTTGTATATAGTTATTAAACAATATTTTCCATGGGATTTCTTTGATGGATATGTTCAAACCAATCCCTCCTTAGGTGGGGTAGGAGGCATCATCTACCTACACAATTCACACTCTTTCTCTTTATCTACAAATAATGGGCATGCCATAAATAATTATGCTAAGCTCTTCCCTCTTTATCTCAGTATTCCATGTTCCATCCATTTGTGAATACACTCTCTTCATTTATATGGGGAATCATAGGTGGTTATAAATTGGGTCATTAGACATGCCCATTTGAGAAATTTCACACTTATGCCTCTTTATGAAAATATCTTACAAAAAAATTCCGATGTTTTCCGAGATCACCTTTGATCACGTCTATTGGAAAAGGAACACACTCATGGGCAAACTCTCTAAAGCTACTATGGTCTTGGATAGTGGAACATGGAAGGTCACTGAAGAGAAGGAGGGCCAACACTTACAAATTTTCTTGACCCTTGGAGATAATTAAAGATTCTATTTCGTCATCGTTCTCAAGTATCTATCTACTTGATGATGATATTGTAGGTATACTTTGTTTTTTAATTTTTATTTTGGTAAATCACACCATTCTTATTTTGGTTCAAGAATTTTGAGACACCATCTATGGACAATTTAGAGACAATTTCTAGAAACATATTTTTTCTTTGTTTTTTAATTGGGAAGGAAAGATGAAAAAAAAGTAATATATTTTATATCTCTAGTAGCCATTTTTTTTTTCTCGCTCGGGCAACTGACCATAGGAATTCCCTTCTATTCAAAAACCTTATAGTGAATATTTAGGAGGCTGGCCGGAAGTTTCTATTCTCTTGATAGAAATGAGTAAAATCGTCATTACTCCACCCATGTTTGTAAGTTTCTAAGCAAGGTGCGGATATGCCAGCTCAACTTTATTCTATTGCATTACCAAAGCATTTTTGTGCAACTCAGGTCCTTCAATTAAAGGTTCTTTTCAATGCCAGTTTGTAAAATTCATGAATGAAGAACCTAGAAAAAACTATTGCTCGCCGCAGTTATAGTTACGCCACAACGTTATGTTCAGTTTTGAGTTGTCCTTTAAAAACCAAGGAGCGTAATTGTAACCTAATTGGGGACTCTTCGGCTTCTCTTCGCCTTTTGGAGTAATTCTGGCACAGTTTTGGTATTTGGAATTTATTTGCAGCAGTCATATTTGTGTTATTGTATAATTTGATATTTAGAATCTATTTGCAGTAATCTTATTTGTATTATTGTACAATGTGTATGGAGGAACGCCCACCTCATTTTGATATTTGGAATGGATTTACAGTAATTTTATCAGTATTGTTGTAACAAAGTATCCCCGGAGCAGGGACAGCAAATTTGAGGTATTGCCTTGTGTACTTGCGATTAACTATATGAGGTGTTAATTTCGACATTTTGTGGGCAGCCATCTTTCCTCTTACTGTGTTCAAATGAGTTCGAATAAAAGTTGGGTGGGAAAGTTCATTCGAAACCCCTCAGATTCTTCCAGACAGAGGACACCTCAAGAAGGTTAGTAAACCCTGCTTAGCAATTTTGTTATAGTTTTTATGGGCTAATGGTTATGATAAATTGATTTCCGTAGGTATATGTAGTTTGAATATTGAGAGTATTAGATCAAATAATTAAAAATCACATATGTATGTAGGTATATGTAGTTGAATATTGAGAGTATTAGATCAAATAATTAAAAAGCACATATGTCAAGTTTTATTAGTACACTTTGTTGACTGTGGATCTTGTTAGCAAGATTATCCCATCAAATTTTAATGGATGGTTGTGGGCTGTGTGTGGTTGTGGGCTGTGTGGAGATATGCTAAAAAAAAATATAGTCAGTTAAGGATTAGTATAGCTTAGCTCAGACCCTGTAAAATCCCAGTGACTTCAACAGATTCAACTGTAAGTAACAGGTCCTCAAATCAATGGTCAAACCTGGAAGATCATACACAGTAAAAAAAATACGTCAAACTAGGACCTCAGTTTTAAAAAACTACCTTTACCTACTCCCATGTTTGGCTTTCCGTTGCTCTTTTTCCTGAGGCGACTCCTCTTTATGGAGGTCAAATTAGGCTGAGGTGTTATCTAGGCGGGTGCTGCTAAACAACTTTTTCTCCTTTTTATGATTAATTTAGTTATTCTGACCTTGGTGGCATCTCAATTAGCAAGTGCTCTGAAAAAGAAAGGTTATGTGTCAAGAGATTCAAAATTGTATTGCCCAAAACTTACGGCCTCTGTTGAACATATAAAGAGTGTGTCTGCTGAACTTAGAGTTATAATGGTAGTGAGAAAAATCGATCTCATATCAAGAAAGTACATGCAGCG